>JAPMOQ010011771.1:229272-244415 GCA_026543055.1 Argiope trifasciata
CACACACACACACACACACACACACACACACACACACACACACAGTAGGAATTGAAAATGAAAAAAGGAACATAAATATTGAAGAAGTAATCTTTAATTCGTAATTAAAGTAAATTCAAAAATTAAATAGCATTTTCAATTAAAAAAAAAATAAACTGAAATATTTACTACATTTATTTATTTTGTGATCGAAAATCCCGCAATATATGTTAATTTTCTAAAAATTTAAAATTTGTATCTATACCTTATTATAACAGATTAGCAATAAAGCTATTGCTATGAATAGTTTGCCGATTATTACAAATCCATTTAGCAAACTATCTTTCTATCATTCATTAATTTGAAATTATTTGTCAATTTAGAGATTAGGTTTGAGGAATCCAGTGATTGATATTCCAAATTTTGTTTACTTTGCAATTATATATTATAAAATTGCTAAATGATTTAATTGCTTAAATTTTAAAAAAAAGGATTATTTAAAATAAAATGAAAAATTCTGGATTAAAATTTAAAAAGTAAGGAATTAATCGTCCTCCGTATTTCTTTGGAGGAAATAAAAAGTAAAATTACGATAAAATTGGCTACCATTTGGTGACTTGGATTTCTCAATTTTGGTGACCCAATATAAATTAATGAAAAAATTTTAATCAATGAATTAATATTTGGAAGGAAGATCATAGGAAAATAAAGAAAATATTTAAAGAGCATACAAGTGCATGCAGTCAAAAATTATTATCATAAAACTATTTGCTTTTATAAACTGTCATGAAATAAGTATACAGATATATCATTAAATATTTTGCATAATTATCATAATTTGATTTTTATATTTTTTCTTTCTAAAATATACATTTTGAAATAGCATTTTTATAGACAAGCCACTTAATATAGAAATTTTATTAAAATTTTTTTTGAAATGGTTCATAATTTACAGACCAAATTTTAAGGTTTATAAAAAGCTAAGAAAAAAATGTTTCACGTATGTTATCAGAAAAGGTAAATTAATATCTAAAAAGAAATTAGAGTCAGATTTTTGAGATGTAAATTAGAAAGTTGATACTGATTTCAGGTATATTAACAAATACAAAAATAAGTAAATCAATTAATTCTCAGAACATTCTAATTATTTTCAGAAAAATTCAATAAGAAGTATAAAAGTGTATTCAGCAGAATGAAAATGCAACTAAGAACTAAAAGTAAAGTAATTGTGCTAAAACCTTGGTTCAAGTTATTGCCTATTAGTTAATTATAGTTATTGCCTATTGTAACATTCCCCGTCCCCATTAGTGATAAAATATTTTCGCCAGGTGGTGCCTTTGGGTTTGCTAGACACCTTCAGATAACCAGATATTGCAAATGGTCCATAGATGGAAAAACGCAAGTGGAAATTCCTCATCAAGAAGACAGTGATAGTGCTTTCAGAGACAATGGAGCATCCAAACATCTGAATGCAAAATTTCCCTATTGTAAGCGGATCCCATGTTCCAAATTTTTCCGAGCTCCTTAATTACCTTCTGACGACGGACTGGCGCCACTGAAAGGGCCCTTTTGCTGGACGTGATTTGCCGGAAGAGAGCATCAACAGCCACTGAGGAAGAGGGGGCGGAGACTGTCGCTGAGATAAAATACGCAGAGTGCTTTGAAGTGGAGAAAAGAGTTTCTGGGAGACTGCTAGAGTATGCCCACGAGACCAGCAGATTTGGAGCGCCACCTGAAATGATCGCTGACTGCCCAACCCGTGAATTCCCAGTGGTGGTGTGTTTACCATTTGATGGAGAACTGATCTTCAAGTAAAATCTTCAACTTCGACTGTTGTGGAAATACAATTTTTTAGTTCATGGTGTAAATAGTAGCTACTTAATCAAGACAAGAACGAGTCGTTCTTTGAATATATATAGGGCTGTAAAATAAAGAAGTGTCTAAAAATTCTGAGTATTCTTTGATCTATCGAAATGAAGACATTGCACCTTTTTATTTAAAAAAAGTATGAGAGTAACAAGTTAAAAAAAGGTTTTAAAAATATGACAATGCACGTAAGTCAAGACAATGCTTTAAAAAAGCATCAAAGAAGTGTTGAATATCACTCACAAACGAGATATAACAAATCATGAAAGAGAAGCTTTATTGCATCATCCAACAACGTGATAAAACGAGAGCCGACAAGTCACGAAATAGATCATTTGTTGGATCATCCAACAAAGTGATGAAACGAGATCCGACAAATCATGAAAGAAAAACAGAAAAGCAGAACAACGAGCAGTCGACCAAACTGTAAGCTTGTTTATTTTCTACTGTCGGAGGCAAATTGAAAAATATAGTGAAAATTTATTTCGGAAAATATGTATGCATATATAGATTCAAATTATTAATTTTGTTTTGCAGTCTAGTATTATTAAATTTAACATCTAAATTTGAATCTGTAGATTAATTTTGTATGTGTTTTTCTTATTACTCTGATTTGAAAAATTGGTAGAATGTGCTGCTTATTTAAAAACTAAGTTCAAAAGTTCACGAGGCTAAGAGTAATTTTGTGAGTGATAATATTATCAAGTTAAGTAAAACTTTATTCAGGAAGTATTATTGTATTTAACTGAATTGAAATTAATAGTAGAATATTACCATGGAATTAGAACAAGTAACACTGATTTGTGTTTTTGAATTGTGCTGTATTTTTTATCTAGTTGAATAAGAAAATAAATTTAAATATGCAGTTATTGTAAAAGAAAAAAATAATTAATTCTATGTTTTGTTTTGAAATTGTAAGTGCATATCTAATTTCATAGACCATTGTTAAATTATTTATTTCATTAAAAAAATAGAGGAAATGGCTTTCTTAGAGAAATTTAGGAAGGTAGATTTGAGCACGTTAGCGCAGGAATTAGGGATCGAAATTACCCCTGCTGATAGAGTAGTAGATTTTGAAGAGGAATTTTTTAAAAATCAGCTGGAAGTTATAGTGCAGGAATGCGAGACGACCGAAAGAAGGACTAGGACCAGAGAAGCTGAAGAACGAGCTAGAGCCAAACAAGTTGAAGAACGAGCGAGAGCCAGAGAAGCTGAAGAACGAGCGAGAGCCAGAGAAGCTGAAGAACGAGCTAGAGCCAAACAGGCTGAAGAACGAGCTAGAGCCAAACAGGCTGAAGAACGAGCGAGAGCCAGACAAGCTGAACGAGCTAGAGTCAAACAAGCTGAAGAACGAGCCAGAGAAGCTGAAGAACTAGCCAGAGCCAGCGAAGCTGAAGAACGGGCGAGAGCTGAGGAACGGACGTTTGAATTAAAGAAATTAAGAATAAAGAGTGCCACGGAAACAATTAGTGTAACTTCAAATCGAAGCGAAAATAATAAACACCGACCCGGTCTAAAAAATCTTATGCAAAAATTTGATGCGCAAGCCATAGATATTTCTTTATATTAGACCTTATTTGAGCGTCAAGCTCGCATGGCAGAACTGGAGGAAATAGAATGGGTGCCCTTTCACTGTTACCATCGGATCTAGCACAAATCATCATTAGAGAGCAGGAGGAAAAGATGCAGGATTATGGTAACGTAAAGGAAGTTGTGTTAGATAGATTTAAAATGAAACCGGAGATTTTTCGATTAAAATTTACTCAGAAAAAATTCGGCGCATTATGGAAAGAATTAGTTTTCGAACTCCGAAACTATTTAGAAGGTTGGTTGGAGGGAACGGAAGTTAAAGATTTTGAAAGCTTGAAAAATCTTATGATCGCGGATCAGATTAAACGTCGCGTATCGAGTGAGTTAAAAGATCATTTTCTGAAAGAATGGGAACCATTGCTGGACCCGTTGAAATTAGCGGGAAAAATAGACCAATACGAATCGGTCAGGCATAACCGCAAACCGAAAAATTTAAAAATTCCCGAACGAAAAACATTTAAAAAGGGTAGCCCGACTTCGCCGATGAAGGAAATTAAAAATAAACCAGGTGAAAAATCCGACCCCCAGTTTTGGAGAAAATCTCCTGCAAAGGGAAATTGGAGAAAGGAAAAATTAGAAAAATGGTCAAAATCAGCGTGCTATGTTTGTCACTCCACAGAACATTTAAGGCCGAATTGCCCACGATTAAGAAAAAATGGACCTAATGAGTTCGGAAATAATTTACGGATGACTAAAGATGCGGAATCTTATTTGCTCCTTATATGAGTAAGGCTCATGTAAATAATGTAGGAATGTCTATTCCGAGAGATTCAGGAGCGACAATCGATTTATTGAGTAATAATTATGTCCACGCCGAGGATTATACAGGAGAAACCGTTTGGTTAAAAACCCTTACCAATAGATTTTACTTGCCTTCCGCTCGCAAAAGTAAAGCTTCAAAGCCCTGATTTTGGACGCATTATAACAAAGGCAACTATCATAGACTCCAGTCTACGTAGGGGAGTTTATCTGTTATTAAACGGGAACTGCAAATCACATATCGGAACAAAAGCAAACTGCCAAATTTGAATGCTATAGTTACTCGCAGCCACACCGCGAAACAAGCCTCCCCGAAAGCAATCGTCGCTACCCAGAACCCAGTTATAATGATTAACGACCGCCTACTGACATCAGTTTACCCCCCGGTAAAGAAGACGCTTCTAACCTTTTGAAGGTCAGTGCAGGCGCATTTGCAGTGTCTCGGACGGAATGTGGGGGACCATCACGGGAAAGAAAGTTTTCAGTATGTCATTCCGAGGGACTTTCGAGAGACAATTCTGGCGTTGTGTCAAGAATCCACTTCCGCGCATCTCGGTGTCACTAAAACTAAGGATAGGTTACTTAAACATTGTTTTTGGTCAAACTGCATAAAACAAGTGAAAAATTACGTAAGATACTGTGATCCGTGTCAATGAATAGGGTAGGCTATGATAAGAAGGCTCCGATTAAACTGGTACCGATCATAACTGAGATATTCTCCAAAATTAATATAGATGCTGTAGGACCCCTTCTCGTTAGAACTAAAAACAACTGATATCTATTGACAACGATATGTATGTCCTCTAAATATCCTTTAATGTATCGAGATCATGACATTACACTATTTTATTTTTTAAAAAGTAGGAGAGTAACAAGTTAAAAAAAGGTTTTAAAAAATATGACAATGCACATAAGTCAAGACAGTGTTTTAAAAAAGCATCAAAGAAGAGTTGAATCTCACTCACAAACAAGATCCAACAAATCATGAAAGAGATGCTTTGTTGCATCATCCAACAAAGTGATAAAATGAGATCTGACAAATCAAGAAAGAGATCGTTTGTCGGATCATCCAAAAGTGATGAAAAGAGACTCGACAAATCCTGAAAGAGATCATTTGTTGGATCATCCAACAAAGTGATTAAAAGAGATCCGACAAATCAGGAAAGAGATCATTTGTTGAATCATCCAACATAGTGATGAAACGAGATCCGGCAAATCACGAAAATGATCATTTGTTGGAGCATCCAACAAAGGGATGAAAAGAGATCCAACAAATGACGAAAGAGATGATTGGTTGCATCATCCAACAAAGTGATGAAAAGAAATCCAACAAATCATGAAAGAGATCATTGATTGGATCATCCAACAAAGTGATGAAAAGAGATCTGACAAATCAGGAAAGAGATTATTTGTTGCATCATCCAACAAAGTGATGAAACGAGATCCAACGAAGTGAAATCGAACACTTGATTCATTTAATGATTTGACAGCAGGAAAATTTCAAAAATGCAAGATATTTATACGAATTAGAATATGTTAGAATATAAATTGACTATTTTTTACATTTAAATAGGCTCTCTGAATGAAATGGAAATATTTCTCAGAAAACATGCATATGATATAAATAATAAAAATCTTCTCTGCTTATGTTATACAGAAATTGGAAAATTTAAATCAAGAGAAATTCTTACAAATGCCTTGTTGGGTTTGGGGCATTGGCAACAGGAGCTATTATAGCTCAAGTGCATTTTACTTCTGGCGTTGGCAACAGCAGGAAATTATTATTATTTTAGAATAACTGGCTGATGGAACTTTGTAAATATTATCATTTTCTGTTTAATTTTGCTGCAATTCAAAATTTGAATGGAGTTAACAGATCATTGATGTGTATGGCGTATTATTTCATCAAGTATTTAAAGTGCTTTAAGAATTATTAATTAATTTTTTATTTTTTTAATGGGTGAAGTTGAGTGTTATCTTCCATTACTAAAGGTTCACACTTTGTATTGCAAAATATCGCTTTGAGCAAGTAAAGTCAAACGACTCATTTCTCTTAAGGCTAGATAAGCATATTAGCAGTTATTACCGACTTATTTCCCATATCAAGGAGAAATGTGTTTTGGAATTTTAATCATAATTTTCTTGACATAGTGTAACAGACATACATCTAGTGCATCAGGGGGCAATGGGTTTGTGGTGACATCTTATAAGCCAGTAACAGCCACTAAACAAGAGCGTACGCTTTTGTCGAATGGATAAGCTACGCGACTTTAAACCCAAACATCGCGCGTTCGATCCTTGGCGGAATTCAACCTTCACATTGGCACAATTCCGCCAACGCCACCACCACAGGCTTTTGCAGTCTGGCACGAGTTTCATTGTGGAAACGAAGACTATTCAGATAACCAGAATGACAAGAATATGTGGTGTTATGATGACAGTATTAGTAGCACCATGTGCAAAAATGTGGTACAAAAACGAAATGTTTTCCAGAAAACACAACTTTTCAAACATTTCTCATACGAATTTTCAGCATGAAAGTGATGCCAAAAGCAAGAAAAATAAGCAAGCTTTTTAAATTCTTGTTGTGATATTTAACTATGCACTACTCTTGAATAGCGTTTCTTTTTCATATTTAAGATGACACAGTGCTAGAAAAATCATTAGAACATTGAAATTTTTTATTAGCTCCTACTATAAATTGAATTATTCTAAATGTGCCTACAAAA
This sequence comes from Argiope trifasciata, assembly GCA_026543055.1. Taxonomy (NCBI): domain Eukaryota; kingdom Metazoa; phylum Arthropoda; class Arachnida; order Araneae; family Araneidae; genus Argiope; species Argiope trifasciata. The sequence goes on from JAPMOQ010011771.1 coordinate 236,196, forward strand.
TTTTGGAGCTGTAGATTTATTTTTTATTAAATCATTGAGGAATTTTTGATCCATGGCGGGAGAGTAACACATGTTGTCGTATCCACTTTTCAGATTCAAACACCCCCAAAAGAAGCTCATTTGGCAAAAATATTGCCGATTTACCCAGGACCTTCATCAAATGAGCTATTGCATTTGCTTGAAGACTCAAAACTTAAATGTGTGTGTGTGTATATATATATATATATATATATATATATATATATATATATATATACACAATAAAATGAAGGAATAGATAAGGGGACCAATACCCCATCAGAGCCACAATCAAAGGCAATGACCCAAGCTGGGAAACAAGTCACTTACGCCACAATAGCGGGAAAAAATACAAAAGGGAAATCGAAGGCATTGCTCCTCTACCCTCAAGAAAATATCGGAAATCCCAACCAAACTACAGATCTGCTGAAGAAAGAAGTGGCAAATCCGAAAATAAAAATAAAAGACGTCCGAAACATCAGGAACGGAATAGCCGTCATCTGCGAAGACTCCGAAGGTATACAACAGCTGGAGACAGCCATACAGAACGCTTCAGCACTAAAAGAAACCATAAAAATCAAAACCCCAGCCAAACGCCACCCAAGCATCATAATACACAACCTTCCCGAAGAGACCACCATCGAGGAAGTGAACCAGGCCCTACGGGTGAGAGCAGGGATCAAAGAAGACTTGAAGATCCGCTTCAAATTAAGCGGAAGGCAACAAGGGACGGCACACTGAGTGATGGAGGCACCCAGTGACAGCTTCCATTTACTAAAAAGGCAAGGAAAAATTCTCATCAACTGGTCAATGCACCAAGTTAGAGAATTTTTCCACATTAAGAGGTGTAATAAATGCCAGGGCTTCCGCCACCTCGCAAAGGACTGCCCCAACAACAGACCCTTCTGCGGCAGCTGCACTGGCCACCACCCTACCAGGAAATGCAGATCACCGCAGGTAGTCTGCATCAACTGTGCCATGCACAACCAAATCCACGGCACCAGGTACCCAACAGATCACCCAACGGACAACCAGAGCTGCTCCTGCTACAAGGGAGAAGTAGCTCTCTACAAGAAAACGAGAGACTACTGATGGATCTCGTCAAACAAATCCCAAGACTTCACCAACCAAGCAACCATCCAAAGAGTTCACAACCAGATCCAGCTCTCAGAATAATCCAAATAAATTTAAGGAGATCTGAAATAGCAAATTTGGCCCTAATAGACACCGCAGCCAAACTTCACCCAATAGCCTTCCTGGTTCAAGAACCATATATCTTAGATGGGAAAATAACGGGAATCCCGAGGTCTTGGAACCAGTTTACCTCCAAGAACAAAAAAGCGGGAATCATCACCCTCCCCACCTGCTCGAAACCACTTCTTCTGTCATCCTCAGAAAACAGCACTACTATAAAAATCCAAACTAGCAAAGGCCCACTAAACCTGACCTCCACCTACTCCTCACCAAACGCAAATATACAAGATGCCATAAATGAAATGGAACAACTAATTTCAAACACCAAGGAAGAAAATATGGTAATAGCGGCGGACTGGAACGCCCACAATAGACTCTGGGGGTACCCTAACGAGGATAATAGAGGCTCCCTAGTTGAGGATTTTATCTTAGCAAAGGAATTCTTTATCCTCAATGACCCAAACTCCCCACCCATCTTTGAGCACAACTTCGCAAAGGGCTGGCCTGATATTACCCTGATCAGAGGAACAGACCTGACAAGCACAACCAAGTGGTCGGTGCTGGAGCACTTCTCCCATAGCGACCACAAGTACATCCAGATAGTCCTAAACGTGCAGCAAAGCTATTACAGATATGCGCGCTTTAAAACAGCCTACGGGGGCCATAGGGAAATGCTGAACAGATTAATTGGAAAAATAACCCAAATTGTAACAAAAATCAAAGAGAGCCGCTCCAAAGAAGATCTAGAAGAAGCCACAATAGCCCTCCAAACAGCAATATTCAAAGCCAGCAAGGAAACGTATAAGATCAAAAAGGTAAAGAAACAAATAAACAACACGTGGTGGAACGAGGCCTTCCAAACAAGAAAGAAGGAAATCCAAGCTCTAAGAAGGAGAGTACGCAAAGCACCGGATAACGAAAAACAGAATTATAAAATCCATCTTTCCAAAAAACAAGCAGAACTGAAAAGGGAAGCAAAAAAGGCTAAAAGAAAAACTTTCCGCAACTTGTGCACCAACACAATAGACCCCTATGGACTCCCCTACAAAACAGTAATTCAGGACAGGAAACCACCCTCTGATCTCTTCAGGCAATTGGAAGCTCCAATGGAAGGAGACATCAAATCCTTTGCAACCAACATCCTCAAGGAGCTATACCCAAAAGAATCAATTCCCACTCAAAACAACAGCCACCTTGCAAACCCCACAATAGAAAAGCCCTTCTCTAAATACGAAATAAAAAGAATCCTGAAGCAAGCACCTCTAAAGAAAGCTCCAGGCCCAGACGCAATAGACTATATAATCCTGAGAGAAGTAAACTTAGAGTACCCTGATGTCCTCCACTCTCTCTACAATAAATGCCTCTCACTCCACTGCTTCCCATCCCCCTTCAAAAAAGGGAATATAATACTATTCCATAAAATAGGCAAAGACCCCCAGCAAGTAAAATCCTACAGGCCCGTTACCCTGCTTTCCACAATAGGGAAAACGCTGGAGAAACTGCTGCTGGGAAGATTAAACCACAAACTGAAAAAATTAAACTTCCTCCACAATAACCAGTTTGGATTTAGAGAAGGCAAATCCACAGACCAAGCAATCAACCAACTAATGGATAAAATCAACGAATCCAGAAATAAAAAGAACCATACAACAGCCATTTCAATAGACATCCAAGGAGCCTTTGACAACCTACAACATAATTCAATTAGAAACAGCATAGACGCAATAGACCATCCCTCAAACATAACAGAAACTCTAAAAGATATCTTCACCGACAGAAAAGTCTGCTTGGAAACATCACAAGGACCAGTGGAATGGGACCAACAAAAAGGATGTGCACAAAGCTCATGCACCGACCCAATTTTCTGGAACCTAGTGGCCAACGAAATCCTATCGGCCCCAACGAACCCAAACACCCACCTACAAGCCTTCGCGGATGACTTTGTTTTTGTAATTAGTGAACAACCGGGGCCAAACTCAAGGCAGCGGCTAATCAAGCACTAGAAACATTTAACAGATGGCTAGAAAAACACCAGCTAAAAATCTCAATCGAAAAAACAACCTACATCTTAATTAGCAAACTGGTAAATGGCCCTCGTCTCAAATGGCAGGACAAAACAATAAAAAGAACCAACTCCTTCAAATACCTTGGAGTCTTCATCGACTCAAAAATCAATTGGGCAGACCACCTTCAATATATAAAAACAAAGTCATCCAATCTTATCCAAAGAATAAGAAGAGTCGCCGGCCAAAATCGGGGCCTCAACAAAGATCTAAGAAGAACCTGTACAAAACGTGGCGGGAAAAATGGTACTACATGGTTCAGTAGCCTGGGCAGCCTCCCTTACAGCCAGACAAAAAAGAGTACTCAATGCCATCCACCGCAAGTTCCTCCTTAACATCACCAGGGCCTATTCCACGAACCCCACAGCCGTCTTACAAGTGATAGAAGGCTCTCTCCCTCTTCATCTCAGGGCAGAGCTGGAAGCAGCGTACTCAAAAATTACGAGGCGAAAAACCAAAATCACAATTGACGGAAAAGAATTCACGCCGGAGGCGTACGAAGAGAAACCATCCTCGACAAGGTTCCATCCTGCGGAATTCCAACTAGAAGACAAGATTTGCATCTCTAAGGTCTTCGCCCCGCAGGATGAAATCAACATCTACACGGATGGCTCGCATCTCAACGACCAAACGGGCTGCGCGTACTGTGTCATTCAAAATAACAAAGTCCTCGCGGAATGGATGGGTCAATTGAGGAAGGAGAACTCAGTTTTCCAGGCCGAGCTCACAGCGATTAAAGAAGCTTGCTACTGGGCCAACAAGCAACAACAACCGGCAAAAATTTGGACAGACAGTGAGTCCAGCCTCTATTCCATCTCCACGCCTCAAACCAATAGCCCAAGAAATCCAAAACACCCTCCTCCGCTCCACCAAAATCAATCTTGGTTGGGTCAAAGCCCACGCCAACAATCTGGGCAACGAGATGGCAGACCAACTTGCAAAAGCAGCAACAAAAGAAGGCATCCCCACCTATGTTCCCCACCCAAGAAGCCAACTCAAGAAAAAAACTACTAGCCCTATCTCTAAAAAAGTGGCAAGAAGAGTGGGACTACAACACCACCGGCAGATCCACTCACACGGTTTTACCAAAAGCCAAAACAACCCAAACCCGCTGGGGGAGGGAGGAGATTATGTTTGTCACAGGGCACGGCCCCTTCCCTTCCTATCTCCATCGCTTCCACCTCAGAGAAAACAGCAACTGTGGCTGTGGCGAAGAAGGAACCCCCTTCCATTATGCAACAAGCTGCCCTCTAACCACCACATTCCACTTCAGAAAACCAGCAGAAAATCTGGAGCAGATATGGTGGAAAAACATAATGAGCCGCAAACAATCCAGAAACAAAGTCACCCAACTTGTCCGTTTCCTCCACGAAAGCGAAGATCTACTATTCCCTCCACAATAAAGAACCCCGAGTATCACCCATCCAAACAGCCAGACTAACAGCCATCACTCTCCCTCGCATAGCCTCTCCAATGCACTTCAGCTCAGCAGTCTTCCCGAAGAGAACCCCATAAACATTAATAATTAATTGCTGGAACCAAGGTCCAAAATCAATTAACTGGAAAAATCCAACCTCCCTTCTATAGGAAAGGAATCAACAACCAGAACGGCCTCGCAATTTTTGAAGAGGCTGCAACTGATATACTACAATGTAAAAACCTGTAAAATCTTTTCATTTTAATATTTTCACCCCACTTAAATTCATATAACTTCCAAGCTGTACAAAAGGATAGTACTAGAACAGCCTCCAAACCTGTGAGGAGGCTGCAACTGTTCTGCACCAATGTAAACCATCTGTAAACATTACTCATTCTAATTTTATAGTTTTTACTCTCACCTAACCACAATAACCATATAAATATCAACTGTAATAAAGTATACCACCTTAGAACAGCCTCGCAGTTTGTGAGGAGGCTGCAACTGTAAGGCAACGATGTAAAAGTTGTATATATAATTGTATATGTTTTTTTTTGTATTTATATAACCAAGATGTAAACCCTTTTGAATTTAATAAAGTTGTTCGGGGTACGGTCTCGATGAAGGGGCGACATAGCACCATGGGGGTGCGGTTGCTCTTTCTTTCCACATATGTCCACCAAACCGACAAGGAACCTTAAGGGTTCCACGCTCGGGGGCATATAGTGGCGTCTAATGTCAGTAAAGGCAATCGAGTCGGTCTTCTGTCATAGCCCAAGGAAGACAAATTTCGCCGCACAGTCCTATCAGACACGTCCCACATTGATTCCTGCAGTTATTTGACGAAGTGTTGCGTGTCTATTAACATTGAGCATTCTACACAGACGTCGGCGGTCGCGGTCATTAAGTGCAGGTGGTCGCCCACTGCGCTGTCCATGATGGGATGTGATGCCTGAAATTTCATACTCTCGGCACACTCTTGATACTGTGGATCTCGGAATGTTGAATTCACTAACGATATCCGCAATGGAATGACCCATGCGTCTAGCTCCAACTAACATTCCACGTTTAAAGTCTGTTAATTCTCGTCGTGCCGCCATAAATCACGATAAACCTGTTTACATGAATAACTTGAAGTCAAATGAAAGCTCTGGAAAACGAACTGCGCATTTATACTTTTTCGCTGCGATACTACTGCCATCTGTATATTTGCATATTGCTATCCCATGACTTTTGTCACTTCAGTGTATATATATATATATATATATATAAACGCACAAAGTTTATTCATGTGTCTAAAGGCCTTACCACACGGCGAAATATCGTCCACACTTTTCCACAGCAAACGACAACGAAAGTGACGGCACTATCGAAGATTCACATGATTTTTTAAATTTCGTGCCCAGACAATAGTTTCGTCACTACCGTCAGCCTTTTCAAGCTGGTTATAGAAAAGTGGACGGCGACGAAATACTTGGTAGAAATGAAAAAATTGCGGACGATATTTCGCCGTGTGAAGAGATTTTTAGATTCTGTCGCTACTACAGCAGAGTGTCTTACCTGAGCAGGTTCTCGAATCCGTTGGGGTGTATGTCGGTGACGCGCACCACCCTGCTCTTGTTGGCCATATCCCCCTGGAACATGGCCTCGAAGACGGGGCTGGTCATCGCCAGCACCACGCGGTGCCCGGCGTACTTCTTGGCGGCGGAAGGTGCGCCGACGATAAAGGTGATGTCAGAGAACTTCTTCTTCTTCAGTTGGTGGTGCACGGGGACGGGGTGCTGGTGGAAAGGGGTCGAAGCTGGACGGGGGTAGGTGATCGAAAGGTCATCCTCAATGTCCTGCGGGAAGAGAGGAAGCGTGCCAAATAAGTTCAACTATACTAATATTATAAATGTGAAAGTTTGGATGGATGTTTGTTACTCCATCACACCAGAACGGAATAGGATGAAATTTGGCACAAAGATAGATTATAGTCAGGAATAGTACATGGGCTACTTTCTGTTCCTGTTAATCGACTGGCTTATTTTTTATTCATCAAAAACTAACTTTTATGCCAAAAAGCTGAGGACAAATCCCAGCAAAGATGAATAAAGGCCTATCATACGGTAAAATATCTTCGGCACTTTCCGTCAGCAAACGGCAAGGAAAGTGACGTCATACAAGTGATGTCACTTCAAAGTTTCACATGATTGGTTGAATTTCGTAAGCGGACAATATTTCCGACAAGATTTTCGAGCAGGTTCGAAAAAGTAGTCGATTATGAAACTTGCTTGACTGGTTTTTGAGCGTAGAAATGGAAAAGCGCTGGCGAAATTTCACCGTGTGATAAAGCCTTAAGGCTCCGGGTTTTTTTCTCCTAACAACAATCCGGATAGGCTTAGCAGAACTTCGACCGATTATATCAAACGATTCTGTTAATTTTCTTTGTGTTTGTTGTATTTAAAATCAAATTTTGTTGATGAATCGATCTTTCGGAATCATTCTGAAGTATTTTTAAATGAAAAGAAAACAGAATAAAGGAAATAAAAAATTTCCAATCTGCATTGTATTAACGCAACTGGCATAGGAGCGTTACGCCCACTGGCGTTGAAAGTCCACGCGTGGTAGTTGACAACTGTGTTTTCATTTGAATTAAATGCTTAAAAATGATGTGAAGAATACTGTTGTAGCTATCCCCATTTCGATCCACAAATAAAATGCATTTGACCGGATTTGCTGTTTCGTTTAATTTCGGGTACACAATGTGAATAAATTGTTCTTATGTTAGTTGTGCCTTCTTGTTACTAAATTGTATTTATGTTATACATTTTTCGTATTTGCTGATACTTTTAAATGATCGTTTTTAGGTTATTGTTAATTTTTTTATCACTTTTGTCTAGTGGTTATGTTGCATAGTTACAGACTAACGTTGTGGGTTCAATTTCCTGCAGATTCAATCCCCATAGACTGAAAAATATCAACCACGAGAACTTACGTTGTTAAAGCACGCTAAATCACTCTGCGTATCTTTAATTCCAATCACATTTTGTGTTTTAGAATAAAAGGTAAAAATGCAATAAAAAAAACTGAATTCTTGGAAAAATATCAAAGAAATTGATAAACTCTTGATTTTTTCTAATTACCTTACAAAGGTTTATTTTGAAGAAATGATAATCATCATCAATAATTACATTCTTATTGTCATGTAGATAAACAGCAAAAAATAAATAGCTTACAAAAATAACAAAAGATAAATATCTTAGAAAAGATAACAAAAAATAAATAGCTTACAAAAATTACAAAAGATGATAAATACCTTACAAAAATAACAGAAGATAAATAGCTTACAAAAATAACAAAGCATAAATAGCTTACAAAAGATAAATAGTTACAAAAATACTTACAAAAATAACAAAAGATAAATAGCTACAAAAATATTTACAAAAATAACATAAGATAAATAGCTTACAAAAATAACAATAGATAAATATATTACAATAGATAAATAGCTTACAAAAAATAACAATAGATAAATATATTACAAAA
>JAPMOQ010011771.1:252819-272049 GCA_026543055.1 Argiope trifasciata
TGCAAAAAAGCCCCTACATCTCTGAAAAGTGAGCTAAAATTAAAGGAGCTAAAGAGAAAAGCCGAACAAGGCATTGAATTGGAAGGGAAAAATCCCCGCCAAAAAGAAAAGCGGACTAGAGTCACGAGGTTCATTTGTGAGATTTGACAAAAATTTATAGGTTTGGAGCACACTAAACACATTTGCTCAACTTGCAATGCTGCAATGAAATAACAATGAAACTATTTTCTTCCTTTTCATATTTAACTTTCAATTACTTTTTGCCTTTTATACATTTTTATTTTATATGCAAATTGTTTTATCAAAATATCGATAATTTTATTTATATTATTTTTAAATCAATTCAGTTAATCTGTGGTCATTTTATGTTGCTATTGCAATCTATGTTTATATTGTTTCTGCTTCTTTTTAAGTAAAAAATGTTTAAAGTGATTGTAGTTGTTATTAACCCTAAGCCATTTGTAATATAATTTTAATAGTTACGCTTTTAAAAATTTACAATTTACTATAGGGTATGTGGGAAATACGACCTTTCATTTTGGTATGACGGCAGCGTCCGTTGGAATATAAATGAATGAAATGGCATTAAATAATCATCCAATAAATAAATATGGCCATAAATAATCAGCCAATAAAAAAAGGCGATAAATAATCAAAAATTAAAAAAAATAACAATCAAAAAACAATTTTAAATAAAAGAATTCGCCAATGTGGTCGATGACCAGTATTTTTAAAGAAGTCGGATACCTTAACTCGATAAGAATTTAATAAATCTGGGATCAGTCATTCGCAGTATTTTAACTGCTTCTATACAATACTCCAATTGAGACGTAATTTATTTGAATACTGACATCCTACTAACCTACTTACCTTCTGGTTAGCAAGCCTGGAAGAAAAACAACGATCCGTTCCTTCGGTCAATTGGAAAACGGCGCTCGGTCCGGCAGTCGTTAAACCATCTAATTGGACACAAATCGTCATAACGGAACAAATAATCTCGCAGAAAAGCGAACCCGCCGTAATTCGTGTTATTCCAACTTTTGATAAATGGACCCGCTGTCATGCCTCATTCCCCGCATTTCGACTGAAATTCACGGCTGACACGGAGCCGTCACTCTGCGGCCAAACGAAATAATAACTGTAATTGGGGTCATCCCCGAGATATTTAACGAGATTAAAATGCGGACCTCTAACGAGACGTTCGCGTGTTTTTTCGACCGGAGAAATAGGATTATGCAGGAAAACGGTTATCCTCGTATTTTAACCACATTTGCCCACGGGGCCATTTTTTTTTTTTTAATAAGAAGTGCGAAGCATTACTGAAAAATAACGCTCATAAGCATTTAAACGCGTTTTATTAATTGAAATTTGTTTACGGAAAATAAATTTAAAAAATGTTTTTGAAATAACTTGATATCTATTGCATATGCCTATTTTTGTTGATGGTATTCCATAGAGCACGGAGAATGTAACCCGAGTGACATGAAGTTAATATAAGATGAAAGTAGGAATTAAAAGTATCTTAATTAATAATTAGATTAATTAAGATATTTCTGTTAATTACATTTTTTCTTGCTTTCCCTGGGATGATTCTACAAGAAAACTAAACGACTGGTGCAAAAATGAAGTTGAAAAATGGATGGCTACATAATTCGGTAGATAAAGGGTTAAAAGGAAGCCCTGGTCATATACAATCAAAGCCGAACTTCTGTATGAAGGGTCCCAGACGCAAAATATCATTTGGGGCCCTAAATTTTTTAGCAAAAAAAAAACAACATTTGCATATTTTTAATGATGTTTGATCTTATTTTTTGCAACAAATTACTCCAGGAAAATTGCAATTTTCGCTATTTCTTTTCGATTCTTAGTATAGCAAGAGCGCTTAACCCTTTCTTTACCGAATGACGCTGCCATCCATTTTCCAACTTCATTTTTGCACCAGTAATTTAGTTTCCTTTGCAGAATAATCTCAGGGAGCCCAAGAAAAAAATGTTATTGACAGAAAGATCATGATTAATTTAATTATTAATGAAATATTTTTAATTCCTACTTTTATTCCTACTTATATTAACTTAATGGTATCTGTGTTACATTCTCCCTGTTCTTTAGAATACCATCAGCAAAAATAGTCATAGAATAAAGATATAAGCTAGATTTAAATGGTACTTTCAATTACCGTCAGTAAATAAAGGGCTAAGCATTATACTCATATGCTTGACCGAAGATAATCCTTTATTTCATTTTAATTTGCTGAAAGAGGGTTCAGGATTGTTCAGAGGGTGATGTAAAGGATTGCACAAAATATTACATTAGATATAGACAAAAGTAGATAGTTGGTGATTTACAAGTCCATTTGAACCCAGCCTCGGCCTGGACTTCTGGGCGCCAGGCACGCCGCTGTGCAAAGGATTTCCTTATTCATAAATGAGCTTTTCTCGCCTTCTTATAGACATCGCTGCTACCTTTGCCTAATAAAAGCGTCAGTCGATGCTCAACCAGCCACATGGAAACAAACTTGTAGACTTTTAGTATGTGTCACATAATTATTGATCAGAACACAGTTATAGTTCTTAATCACAGAGGGGAGTCCTTAGTTCGCTGGGGCCGGGTGCATGGCACCTGCAATATCCTCCACATGGCCGGCCCTTCTTCTTGTACACAGCCAACCACCCCGCCGCCACAGAATGCAGCAGTATCAATAGGGTGTGTTGTGGTCGACTGATGAATAAGTATTGTCCAACCTTATATGGACAGATCCGTCAAACTAACATTCTTTTCGAGGTAGTCAATAGCTGTCTTTCTTCCCACCTGCACACTCTCAAACAGTTGAAATGAAACTGTCCATCTTTGACATCATATTCTTTAGAGTTTAGAGATGACCTGGTACCATCAGTACTGAACTTAAATCATTATGCACAATCTTCAAGTTTTCTCTTAACTCTGAGACCTCTATAGATTCTATTAGATAGTGGTAGCAGTATCCATTTCTCCACAAAGGCATTTATTTTCCTGTCTTCTTCCAAATTGATGGTCGGCCCTTCTTCTCGTATACAGCCGACCACCCCGCCACCACTGAACGTAGCAGTATCGACAGGAAGATGGCCGGCCCTGTCAGCAATTTGAGCAATCAGTTTGAATTACCCTACAGTTCAAAATTGGGTGGAATAGACTTTTGTCCACAGTCAGGGCTAGTCTCCAAATATCAGAGTCAAGCTGATTTTCTATCTGATTTCTGTTTGTGATGATTTATTTCATTCGCCTCTTATTTATGATGTTTTTCCCTCATGCCCATTCAAAATTTATTTTCAAAAGATATCTGAAAACCTCATGTTCTCATTATGAGTAGATGGCTTCTCAAGAGACAGGCCAAGAGACATTATTTGGCTTCTCAAGATACATTATTCGTCTTCTCAAGAGACTTTGTTTGGCTTCTCAAGAGACATTATTTGGCTACTCAAGAGACATTATTTGGCTACTTAAGAGACATATGGCTTCTCAAGAGACATTATTTGGCTTTTCAAGAGACATGCCAAAATATGCGCGACAGGGCTTCAATAAATATAAAATAATCGGGAGTTTAAATCAATTTTTAATGCCTAATGCGTCGAAATGTGGTAAACATATTCACAAGTGTTATTAACACTTACTAAGCAGATGAGAAACACTGGAACGATAATATCGCACCATGCTATTCATCTCATCCGCATAATCATTATACTCATTACCATAGTGACAAGACACTTAAAATCCAATAAAAGAAGCAGCTTAAGCCGCCAACTCATCGGCACAGTCAGTGTCATTTTTTCCCCTCGCCCAGCTTTCATAAAATTTTCCGATTAAACATTCAAAGAGCGATCGTGTTCGGCACGGCTAAAACGACGGCGAGAAGAACTTTACATTTTTCCGCTCGGCTTGGCGCATTATCGTGCGAAAACTCGCCGTTTTTGCAGCCGGGAATTATTCATGGGGAAGAGTTGGATGATAAATGGCGGAGGGGAGCGCGTCGCCGCAACCGTGACGGTGTAACGAGCAATGCGGGGGTCAGCACGTACACGGATCAGGGTGAATTATTAGGGGCACAATCTGCTATTTACCAAATTTAAGGGCAACAGAAAACAATGATTCACTTTTGGGATATTTATAATCACATACCAAAAAGATGACTTAATTTCAAGGGGGGAAAAGCATCTTAAAAGTTGTTAAAAATAATAAAAATAAAAAATAAACTTCTCAAAATAAATATGAGTTTTGTCGAAATAAATGAATTAATTTTGAGGATAATGATATAGAGGATATCTCTTAATCTAATTTCAATCCTAATTTTTATCGTAATTTTGCTCATGTTCATTCTAAAATGTTCTCAATTTTTTTGCTTCAAATCAAAACCCATTTCTTGGTCAACAAAAATTAAAACGAAATCAACTTGGTCGAAATCGAAATTAAAACTCAATTCAGAATTACACGCTAAAAGTTCATAAAATGAAAGGTAAATGAAAAAGAACCAATTAATGAAACAAATCCAAAATACTATAATTAAAGAATTATTTAAACGAGAAACAGTACTAACCACGGAAACGAAACCGAAACTAAAAATCATTACTGATTCAAACAAGTTTAAGAATTAAAAAAGTTTTTAAATCAATCATTGTATTTGGAGAGCGCAAATGCATCTACAACTAAAATACAAATGGATCTAAATTAATTAACAAAATAAGCTAAGCAAAAAGTAACACAACCAAATCGAAACAATAATCAATAGAAAACGAATCCTGCCTGAAAACTTCGTCAAATTATCCTAAGTAAAATTGAAGAAGAAAATTGCTTTGTCATTGGTAATAACAAAGGGGGTTTGGATTTTTTAAAAGATAACAAAATTTATAAAATTAATACTTTTGACTTTGAAAATTTATACACCAACCTTCTGCATGAGAAATTAATAAATGTCTGTACTCTTATATATGGCGAATATTTAAGACAAGATATAATTAATAAACATAACTGGCTGGTTTTATGCAATTTTAATATTACCGAAAATTATGTTTTCAATGGTATTGATTTTTACAAACAAGTTAAGGGTATTCCAATGGGTACAGCTTTCTCAAGTGCTTTAGCCAACATTTTCCTACATTATTATGAGAAAAAATAATTAATAATTATTTAATAAACGGATGGAGATTTATTGATGATTTAATTTTGATTAACTTAGATCATACCAATATTGTTACTAACTGCTATCCTAAAGAATTAACTTTAACAGAAACAAATAAAAGTCATCTTGAAGCTACTTATCTGGATTTGAGGATCGAAATTGCTAATGATAAAGCATAAGTCGGTATTTATGATAAAAGAGACGAATTCAAATTTAATATAATTAAACTCTGTAATTATCGCTCTAATCTTAACTCTCAAATTTTCAAAAATTTAATTTTGTCACGATTAGATAAAATTAAAACAATTTGTAATAACAAAATTTCTTTCATTAAAGCAACAAATAGTTTTATTAAAAATTTAAACAATAATGATTTTTAAAAACTACTGCAATATCAATATTTTAATGAAAAAAGAAATGATGAAATATTAGTGAAATAGATGGCGCTCATAAACTACATTTATCTTTATTTACACTGTAGTATTATTATTAGAAAGGAAGAACGGTTGTTGTTCCTGAGCCGGGTAGGTCTTTATCACTTTTTTTTTTTTCTTAATTTGAGTTATTTATTGTGGTTGAATTTTCTAATGTAGTTTTACTTTTTTGCCTATATTTTGTTTCATTTGGTGGTGTTTTTTAATGTTTTGCTTTGTTTTTTACTTTTGCTGTTTAAATTGGTATGTCTCTTTTGCCTTCATTTTCGGGGGATTTTCGGGTCACGAGATGTCAATACTTTTGACCATTGTCCACAATGCCTCACAGAAAAAATCCCTTATTTGGAATCCTTGTTTGAAAGTGATCCTTGACGAAGTTTTCAGGCCGGATCCTTTTTCTATTGATTATTGTTTTGATTCGGTTGTGTTACTTTTTGCTTAACTTATTTTGTAATTAATTTATATATATATATATATATATAACACTGACTGATACATTCTGTTCTTTTTATGTATTAATGGCAAAGGGATAAAAATCCCTAAAGTTCTAAAGTTTATAACATCCTTTCAAAGATATCTCCCTTTCCCTATCGTAAATTTCATAGTAATATCGCTGAAGGGAAACATCCTTTTCTTTTTTGTTTTCGTATCAAAGTGTAATTATCACCTATCGCTTTACCCCACATACTTCTTGTAATATCCATGAAATCGTCCATTTATGGTCACATTATGAATACCTCCTAACAGTAAAAAATTGTTTGAGAGTATAAAATAGAATATATCGATTTAATTCTTAATTTTCAAATAATAAATAGGGACCAAAATATTTAAAAAAAGAATTTCTAAGCCATTTAACCTAGATTAGTCATTACCTTTTTCTTCATTACGGATGAAAAAAAAAAGAATCTTAAAATTTAAAAGTAAGGATTTTTAGTTAAATTAAAAAAATTTCATTTGTAGGCGGTTATTAAAAGAAAGGGCTTTGATAATCAATTTTTACTTACAATCATTATTTAAATATTCTAAACTTTCTCTAAGCAAATCAAAACAGTCAATCTAAAAGTTTCTACGGAAAACGATCTCGACTTATTGGTGCATTTTATTATAGAGAATAACAATGATAATTAATTTTCTAAATAATATTGCATTTTTCCAACTAAAATTATATTAGAAATTTTTCTGTTCTTTCAAAAGTCAGAAATTTTAAGAATTATCGAGAACAAATAAAAGTTGCAAGTAAGCGTTTTAAAATTATTTGCTTCATTTAGGGTAAAAGCTATAATAATAAGATAGTGTGGAAAACTATGATTTCAAAAATTAAAATATGGTTATATATTAGACAAATTTCAAAATTCCTGTGAGATTCTCTACATAAATAAAAATGAATGTTTGTCTGCATGTTTCTAATGTCTTCCTAAACCGGTCATCGATGAAACGTGGTCAGATTATTGCTTACACCTACGGGAGGGTTAAAGGCCTAATACAATTATTTAAAATAATTTTTACAAATTCGGATCTCAATCGCATCTATTTATCAAGGATTCATCTCCAAATAAATCGCCAAGGAGACAATATGTTCTGTAGAAATGCTAAATACAAGTTAAAAGTTAATTCTTTGTAGCTATATGGCTCAAATATCCTGCAAGTCATTCTCAGAGGTAACGACTTTATGACAAATTATGCGAGAAAATTTTGGGCAGACCAATACAGGAAGTTTTAACATTTTAGTTAAATTTAAGCATTTTTATAACTTCCAACAATATTATAGTATATAACTTATATAAGTATATTATAGTAACTTTAAGCAATAACTTCCAAAAATATTATAGTACGAATAATTTTGCATTATCTTAATTTTCAAAAAAATATCTTTTCAACTATATTTACGGTTTTATGGTATAAATATATTTTCTATGTTTAATCCATTTTGAAAGAAAATAAATTAATCACATTTTCTAAAATTAAGCTTAAAATTTTGAATGAATAATAAACGAATCACGGGATACAATAAATAGTTTATCTGATTACCCTTCTGAAAGAACATCAAGTTTTTACAATTCTTAAAGAAAACACGAATCTAACCTATAAAAAGGCATATTTATTCGTTCTTATTTTACATCTTGTAGTAGCTTTCATACTTTTTGATAAAACATTGCCAAAAGATTGATTGATTGCACTTAATATCATTTTTTTTCAGCGGCTGCAATGCGCCGGGCTAGTTAAGTAATAAAATAACAATTACAAAATGATCTCTTTCATATCTCTTCAATACTATCTGGCCTCTTTCTTCAATGATTCTATCAAATATAAAACAACATTAACTATTTCATTTTTTCGCCTTTTTCCAGAAATTATCTGAATTGAGAACCACAATAAAAGTAATTATTTCAGCCAATTACTTGTCACGGTGATATTGCTGCTCTTTTTAGGCAGCGATTAAATATATAAGCTATTACAGCATAAATGTAATAAATAGCAAGATAAAAAAAATATTGTAAAAATTGTCAGTGTTATTTTTTTTTATAATCAATTTGTCCAAGATATATGAAACAGTATTTACGTGATGAGAGAATTTCAAAGTAATTATCGGATCTTCGAAAACGAAACTGGGACATATTGATTAATTGTCTGAACAGAGCAGCTGAATGAGAAGAGGAAAGAGCTTTTTCATGGATGTTGGTTACTTCGATACTAATTTTTAATTCACTGACCGTCACTGCTGTCTGATTCGTGATGGTTTTTTTTTTTTTTACTTTATCAATGAAGTTAAGATATCCGACTACGTTTAAACGGTAATTTTTGAAAAAATGGGATTTTTAAAAAATTATTTAAAATATAATTTTTAGATGATCTTTAATTATAATACAAACTACTATAAATACAACACAATTACTTGAAAACATAGTATATTTTAAGAAATTAAAATTTGTAGTAAGTGTTAAGGAAATTTAACCAAAACAAACGACACAAAATTGCAATGCATCAATCCTCTTTTTCTTTGCACACAAATTATAGAACATAATGATGAATGAAATGGACCAACATCTAAGAAACATGTTGAGATGCAAAGAAGTGATGGGTAAAAATGGACGTATATTGTAACGTCTAGATCTGGTCCGATCAAATAAAGGGTAGCGTTTTAAATTAATTATTTTTTACAGCTTTAATTACAGAAAAAAATACTATTTATCATCTAGGTTAAATGAAAAGTCCATGTGGAACACCACAAGAATAGTTCCTCGAGATATTTCGGAGAAACTCAAGAGAACAGCGAACCGGCCTTCAAAGTCTCACGCCGGTACCAGGGTTAGCTCCAGGAATCCACCAAATTCCTTGGGTGGAATCTTCTCTCAAACGCTCGGCTTTCACCGATCTCCTGTGGACCTCTTCACCAAAAAACCCTCCTAGTCTCTTCTCTTTCTCTCTCCAAAACCGTCGCCTCTTCTCCCTTCCCTTTACTCCACCTCTCATCCACATTGGAGCATTTCAGCTGCCGATTCTCCAATCGTCGTCCAGCAAAAACTTCACTGGTCTACAGTTGACCGCAGGAATGCTCTGGAATGTTCAGGAATGTTCACATAGGGAAACAAAGCAGACTGCACATCTGTGTCGTAGACACGATTAGTGCTCGGGTGGTCCTTTATCTGGATTCCCTCTAAAGGGCTAGATGTCCGTTCTTAGAAGGGGGGGGTTCTCCACCTGTCCATCTGTAAGTAATTGCATCTCCATAAAACTTGGACATTGAGGAGACCAGTCTGGAATTGGCAATTATGGAGCGTGTGAAAAAAAGAACCCTCCATGATCAGGCCGGGAAGAAGCTGAATCGTTACAATATATGCATTGTTCCCTAAATTCACAACTTTATTTTTCTAAAAACACCTACAAAATGCTTTGTCGTTTTGCATTAAATCGAAGAACCACACACCATTTTGTGGAACGTATTTGAGAATTAGTTTCATTGCATCTTTATACTTAAGTGGAAGGGTTGGATAGTAAGAGGGCATTAAAGTATTGCTTAACATTAGTGACATGATGACTTCTTGTCTTGTTTCAGAATAGTTCAACAATCTCTCTACATAATATGTCTCCAGTATTAATTTGCACTTTTTCATGCTTGCAGACTTTATATTTCACTAGCTGGTACCCAACGCGTTGCTAATGCAGAAGAAATAATTTTTTAATTTGAAATAACTGTCTTTTTTAAAAATTAGGATTGATTGACATCATTTATGTTCGTATCGGAAATGGATATATTCATTGAAATTGAATGATATATAAAGAAGAAGGGTAAATAATATTTTTTAAATTTTTTTAAAAAAACTTTATTATTTAAGAGCTTTAGGGTAGGCAATGCTTTTTTTCCCCTTTCCAGCAGAAAAAAAATGTCGTGACTGTCCAACTCGTAACATCCAGCATACAACTAATTATGTGAAACGCGTGCACATGAAATTTTTTAGTGATTGATCTTGTGCCTTGTTCATATAATTGAATTAATAATTCTTTTAAAGTTAAAATGAGGCACATATTTGTGCAATCTAATATTTCCGGAAAATAAGTAAAAACGCTAAAATTTTATTAAATTTTTAATTAAAATTTCATGGCCTAAATTTAACATCTTTACTGCATCTGTTGTGTCCCCTTGGCGAATTATTTTGGCAATAATCCCTGGTTAATACATGCGAAAATAGATCTAAAAATATTTTTTATATATTAGATCATTGTACTGCGCCTATAACCATTCTATAATAGTAAGTAATAAGTATGCAAATTTTCATCGCAATCCGATGAGCAATACGGCAGCGGATAAGAGACATACAGACAGACATTCATTCTTATTTATACAGAATATAAGATACTTTTATCATTTGTTTCCATTAGAAGTGATGTAAGGAGTTTTCAGGAAAAAATCGTTTGATAGGTCAACGTCAATCCTTGGATAATTTTTAGTAATAACAAACTTTTCACGTGTCTTCTCTGTGATACCACAGTACTCACTCAGTAGGAATGCTTCTTTCACATCTTTCAGTATTTCGAAAGGGCCGATCAGTATGCAGAAACGGTAGCAGTAACAAGAGGTATCTCTACTTTGCAACAAACTAATGAGACAAACAGCTCCATCGCTTGAGTTAACGCGAGAACTAAAGATTGGAGCTACATCTTTCTGGCACCAAACGAACAATTTTTTTATTTTACAACATCATAGTAAATGTGACTCCAAATTCCACAATGTATTTCTTCGTCTAACAACATAATCGTCGAGATCCAAAAGCATGAAGGATAAAAATAAAAAAAATAAAAGCCTGAAGGATAAAAATATCTCGATAGTGTTCGCATTTGTTTGCGGACATACGGGCATTTATGGAAATGAGCGGGCCGATTGGTTCGCAAAGGCTGCCACTAAGCGAAAAATCGCCGTTAACATTCCTAAATCCTTCTACTGGAAGATTACGAGGGAAAACACGGTGGAGTTTTGGAATAAAGAATGCCTCATTTCAAATAAAGGGAGCCCAACAAAGAGATTTTTCCCATCCATTAACAAAGAGACTGTCATGGCATCATTTTCATACAAATTATAGAATAACCCGAATTCTGACTGGTCATGGCAACTTTAAAAGCTATCTATATAAGTTCAACTTGTCTCCATCATCTACCTGTGACTGTAACATGAGGGGCGAGGAAAATATTGAATATATACTCCTTCTGTGTTGCAAGTGTTGCCGGACAGAACCTAAGATTGGCTCTCCAAGCCATTAATATAGAGTGACCAGATTTTCATCCACTCGTTTCCACCAGAAGTGCTCTTGAAAATTTGTGTAAATTTATAATTAACACCTGTTAAATTTCCTTATTTTATTTTATTCTTATTTTAATATTTCATAACTGTTAAATTTCCTTTTGTTAAGTATTGAATATTTACTTCTGTAAGCCCCGTGAGATACTTTGTGGTGCGCGGGGTTTTTATAAATATTTAAAAAAATCTAGGTTCGAGCTACATCCTTTTCGCAGCAAAACTTTCAATTTTAATCATGAACTGAAAGAATTTTTACACTAAGAAAGCAACATGAACTTGAGGAAAATAGATAACGATATTCCATACCATTTATTATCATGAAATATTCATTATATTAAAAAAAATTTCGGATCCATTTACCGCATCTATCGACCATGAATTAATCGTCAAATAATTAGCCAAGGAGACATAAGAGATTCAGTAAAAGTGCTACATTCAAGCTAGATGGTAGAATTTCGTAGCTATTGTACGCGAATGCTATGCAAGTCTTTCTTGCATAACATTTACTTAGAGAGTATTACAGAGCGTGCGAGAATGCTTTAGGGGAAAGACTTTTATAGGTTTGAAATTTTAAATAATTTAATAAAATTTTACCATTTTTTGCAAAAACTTCAGAAAATATGATAGTACAAATCCTTTTGCACCATCTTAATTTTTAAAAATTATCTTTTCTACTATATTAAAAATTTTATGGTATAAATGTATTTTCTATGTTTAATCAATTTTAAAAGAAACTATTTTAATCCCATTTTCTAACATTAAACTTGTTAGTTCTGAAAGAATATGAAACGAATCACGAGATACCATAAATAGTTTTTTTCATTAATATTCTGAAAGAACACCAAGCTTTACGATTCTAAAAGAATACACAAATAAAATACATAAAAATGAATGTCATTCTTTCTATCAGTTTTAATGAAATAATATTATTTCACATACCAAATGATATTTCCAAGAATAGTTTAAAATTTAACTCAGGGCGTTCACAGTAGACGCTCCCTGTTCCCCTACCTCTCCACTGTTTGCAAGACGTTCGGTTTTAATTCGCATTTTTGGGGATTTCCAAAATTTTCAGACTGACCGCATTTTTGGTGGCAAGAATGGTTGCAGCAAAAGTACTTTCTGTGTACTGAAATCTTTCCAATCGAATGTATTATACTTTTGGAAACTTGCAATATTGTTATACTTCTCGAATATTAATCTCATCCTGCAGCTCGAACATTGTCATTATTTGCTTTATTTAGCAACCATTCTTTTAAGAAATCAATATAAATGTGAAAGTTTGGATGGATGGATGCTTGTTACTGTATCACACCAGAACGGTTGAACAGAACTTGATGAAATTTAGCTCAAAGATAGATAATATTCGGAAATAGAACATAGACCACTTTCGATTAAGGTTCATTGAGTGGTTAATTTTTTATTAATAAAAAACTAACTTTCGGGCCAAAAAGCTGAGGTCAAATCCTGCCAAAGATAAGTAAGGTTCCAGATTTTTTTTCCCAACAGAGTTGAGGTTAGACTTAAAAGAATTTCGACCAGTTATTTCAAACGATTCTATTAATTTTCTTCGTGTTTGATGTATTTAAAATTAAATGTTGTTCCAAAATCGATCCTTCGGATTCATTCTGAAGTACTTTTAAATAAAAAAGAAAACAGAATAAAAGAAATAAAAAATTTCTAATCTGCATTGTATTACCGCAACTGGCATAGGAAAGTCAGACATGTACGTTACGCCAACTGGCGTTGAAAGTTTGCAAAGCGTAACGCCTGTTTCAGAAGCTGTGAGTGAACCCATGCCTAATGGTGATTGGCTGCTGATATGACGTCTCTTGAAAATCGGCAAGCATAGAAGGTTGGCAAGCAATTCATATCGGTTTAAAAAAAGGCTAGCCATTGAACATTTCTGTTTTTGTCTTCGATCTTACTAACGTGAAATGGATAACACGTGCAAAGTATGTAACACGCTTTAAAAAACACACACATTTGTATGGCGTCCATAAACATCCGTCCAAATCGCTTTGCTAAATAATCAATCAGCGTTATGATTTACACATCCCAGCTTCGGATGCATACGCCTCTAAAGTTTGCGCGTGATTGTGGTGACATCAATTGTGTTTGCACGTGATGACAACTATGTTTTCATTTAAATTAAAAGTTTAAAAATGCTGTTGTAGCTATCTCAATATCGATCAATAAATAAAATGAATTTGACCTGATTTTAAGGAAATACGGGCGTGATTTGCTGTTTTGTTTTATTTCGAATAAGCAATGTATATAAATTGTTTTACGTTAGTTGTGTGTTTTTGTTACTAAATTGTATTTTTGTTATATATTCGTTTATACTTATACTTTTAAATGTATCTAACTATGCTTCCCTGTAAAACTCTATCACTCAGATGACATTTCGTCATCGTTAAGAAAACACAGAAGAATGTTTGGGGAAAAATAAATCGAATGTCTGCTGCCAATCGTTCTAATTTTTTTTTCTGGGTTAACCCTTTACCCTTTGATCATCGGGGGGGGGCTCAATTCTCTCGAGTTGAACATCCCCCCCAGTCTTATTCAATGGTTGTATGACTCTTGCGTACACCCAAATGCACACGAGTCATAAAACTGTCAATCAATGGCCCCTTTTACAGTGCATTTGTGCTACTGCAAAGAATCAGTTTTAGATGAGGCTGCATATGTTAACGTTATCTGGAAGTATTAGATATGGTAAGAGTTAACATCATGTTTGACACAATTACGAACACTTAATGGCTTGTTGTTTAATGCAATTTCATGCAAATTTGAAAGGAATACGGCTCGGTGTTTAGAGAGCCAGCACTTACACTTAGGGACAAAAGTTTTTTCCTTATGTTTACGCATCATAACTTAGTAAGAATACCAATACGTTTTCCCGAGAAATCTCTTGCCAACAGATAACATGTTTTTAGCAAACCTATACTCATTACTCCCTAACCCCATACGCATACTTTATTAAGAGCTGCACATGATTTATTGACCTTTTATTACCCCTACGCAAACACATTTGTCCAACTACTTTTGTTTATGATTTAATTAATTTTAATAATTGCATTTAGTTAATTATTTTATTTGTATGTTGCTTATTCTTTGTATACTTATTCATACGTATAAAAGAATACTGAATGTAGATGGCGCAATAGGCTCCAACCCTAAGTATGTTTGAAATGTGAGGAGAAGGTTCTTGAGATATTTTTTGTAAACGACCATATCCGGTGCGGATGTGAAACGGGTGCAAGCAGGCACCTCGCTCGCTCTTCGTCAGCGGCAAAAAGTTTCATCTCGTGCGCTCGGTGTTAGCTGCATATTCTATTTTTCAAATATATTAAATATTAAAAAAGAATTCGATGTTTTCGTTGTTCGCTTTTGTTAGTTGCATTTTTCAATATTTTATTCTGTGTTTCCTAGTACATATGTGATCGTCCTCCATGTTTTGTGTGTGTGTGTATATATCTATATATCTATATATATATTTATATGTATCTCTCTCTATATATATATATATGTGTGTGTGTGAAAAAACAAAAAAAGTGAATAAGAAATTTTCCTCGGATGAAATACACGCACCCAGCGCTATACAGGCAACCTTGTTTAACATGTGACGCAATTCGACTATCGCGTTTGATGAAAATTCCCCGGAATCTTCCCGAGATCGATGGGATGGTGCCAAAAAGGGCGATAAAGCTGCGGTCGATCGGTAATTGCCCTGAAGGGGATCTCTTGAGATTCAAACGTCCCTGGACAAGCCTTCCTCACGAGCAGCGGAATAATAATTTTTAATACATTTTTTTATTGATTTTTTCCCCGGTTTTTGTTCCTTTTCCTTTTCTGCTTCTGTTGTTTTGGTGGGGTTTTTTTCCCTGTCTTTCGGAAGGTGTTTTGGCCACGAATTACATCTTGGTGATGAATAAACCTTAATAGCATCTTTTTTTCTTCATCGTGTTTGTCATTAAGGTGCCCTACTATGTTAAAAACTCTGATTATCGACCACATTGGCCAATTTTTTCTTTATTGCTTTTTCTAGTGGTTCAGGGTTTCCTCATTCCAATATATATATATATATATATATATATATATATATATATATATATATAGGAAAAAGGAAGTATACCTATCATCCAGGGTCACATATTTTTTAGCTAAAATTTTTCTTCAATTTTCTCAAAATTTTAATTTTTATAAAAATCTTCACTGTTAACATGACATTTCAAATACTATATGAGATATTCACATAAAAATTTCTGCATGTGGTTTAACTAATATGGACAATGAAACGAACCAAAAGTTTTATTGTTGGTGAAATATTTTTCATTTATGGTTTTTTTTTTATAAAAAATATGTTTTCAATTTACGGAAAAAATGCATATATACGTATATTTTTCCACATCACTTCTTTGCATTTCAAAATGTTTCTTAGAATTTTGGTTCATTTCATTCATTATTTTATTCTATAATTTGCGTGCAAAGAAAAATGGAATTGCTTCATCACCATTTTGTGTAGAGTGTGAACCATTTCGGTTCAATTTCATTAAAACCTACTACAAACTTTCCTATTTCTCAAAATATATTATACTTTCAAATACCTTTCTTGAATTTATGGTATTTATAATTCACAATACATCTAAAAAAACAGAAATAGTTTTAAAAAAATCCAATTTTTCAAAAAATTTCATTCGAACGTAGTCGGAGGCTTTAATAGCATCTTTTTTTTTTTCTTTTTTTCGTTGTGATTGGCATTAAGGTGCCCGACTTCGTTAAACACACTGGTTATTGACCACATTGACCAATTTTTTATTTATTGTTATTTCTTGTACTTCAGATTTTCCTCATTCCAAAACAGTTTATCTTTTTTTTTTTTAGGAAAAGGAAGGTCGGACCTGCCATAAGGAGAATTTTATGTAAATACTATCATTTTCAGCAAAAATTTGTCTCAAAACTTTCATTTTCATAAAAATTCTCCAACTATAAAGTCAAAACAAACACAAAAACCAACAGAGTTATTTACAGGTGTTTATAGAAATGCTTATATAGGTGTTTTATGCTCCTCAATGGTTCTTTGAGGGGGGGGGGGAGGTTGCTCTCCCCAGAGCGTTCCAGACATTTCGCAAGAATTGGAGGGTAATTAGGGTCCCGTTTTGGTCTAAACCCCGATTCTAGCTGTACTTTCATACTGAGAGAGCCTACCTACTCTCCAATGTCCGCGAAATCTACATTTATGGCGGTGTAATGGTTTGGACTGTCATCATGTTGGATGGCCGCACGTCTTTGACTGAGTCTATGTGACTGGTGTGAGGTATAGGGATAAGGTCTTGGGGCCCTATATTCGCCTTTTCAGGGGTGTAGTGGGCCCAGACCATCTTAACGCTGGGCCACATAGAGTTCTTCTGGTAGACGAATTTCTTGACTGTGAAGATATCCGCCAGATGGATTGGCCAACTAGGCCTCCAGACCTTAACCCTATAGAACATGCATGGAAAGCTCTGTGGAGGACAATTGTAAACCCCCTCCGAGAACCCTCCAGGAACTGAAAACAGCGTTGGTGAATGAGTGGGACCCATTGCCACATGCACTGATAAACTGCCTTATTTCCAGCATGACATCACCTTTCAAGCCTTGTAGTAGGGGACCATACACCCTATTAACCCAGTTCTTTTGTGTATTCTGCAAACGCTGTTCTAGACCTTCAGACTCCCAGGAGTGTTACGCACAAACACGTGTGTCTATCATAGCTGTCGAATGTTTATTTTGTTTGCATTATATCAACCTGTGTTCGCACCAAATGTTAAAATCTGTCCAGTAGTTCTGCCGATCATAGATCAAATATGAAAATTCTCTTCATTTCTTACACCAGTGTATATTGTTAGTTTACTTCTTAGTTCAATTTTTGAAGGCCATTGACTTCTACGATTATATCTAGGTTTTACCCCTTTTAACCTTACAGTCCACCAATCCTAGGTTTAGGCCATTTTCACAAATAACATTTTAAACTTTTTACCGTATATAATTCAATGTTTTAATGAAGTTCTTTAAAAGATCTTTTGATGTAATTATTTTAACGTTGTCTCTGTTCCACAATTGTTTAATAGTCTAACCATGCGACTTGCGCAGTTGAGCCAAGGGTGGCTTTAGCGCTCCTAAAAATCACAAAACAACCAACCTAGAGGTAGACAGACTATCTATTTGGTGGCATAAAGGGGTAGCTCGAACATGTGCCGCGTCATCTGAAAAATATATTTGTGTGCGAAAATACTGCCCTAATATGGAGGAACAATGAATACGATTGACCAAAAAGAATTCTCACAATTTGGAATTTAACATTTTCAAACGTTTTTTACGGTTTTCTGCAAACGTATAATGCAAACTGCTTCTCTTTTCTAGCAAATTCTTCACTATGAAAGTATTGGAATAGCTTATTAAAGGCACGATTCTCTTTCAGATCTCTATTATTGAAAATCCATTATTTTTATCAACGGGAAACAAGTGAATAAAAGTATGTAAAAACTTTATTTCGACGCATGTTTTTAAGACAAATTTCAGACATCGAATTCTTTGCATTCTCTGAAAATTAATTAAATTACAAGAGAATAAAGAGGGCAGTAAAATTTTTCTAAGAGTCAAAAACACGTTTTGAGCACTAAAGTAAGCAAAGATCTGCGTTGTTTAAGTAGTTAAAATAGTTAGAATAAGATATTTTTAAAAATTCAAAAGGCTTTTAAATTTGGAAACTGTGTATTTTTCCTGTGTAAATATCAAAGAAAAATAACCCTCGAGTCAGCAAGTAATGCTTTAATTTAATCACAATTTTTACTATATTTCTTTTCGGGAGATATTAATTATTATAATTATTTAGAAAAAAAATGACTAAACATTTATCTGACCTTAATTGATACTTCTAAATGAAAGATTTCACACCCAAAAAAATAATATATTAATAATTCTGAAGCATATTATATAATAGTATCTGTTAGTATAATAATTCTGAAAGAACATCCTCTTTTGACATTTCTAATGCATATTTTATCTAATGTGATCCTTTAAGAGTTGCAAGAAAAAATTCTAGCCTGTGTTTTAACTAATATCGGAAATGAAATGAACCAAATGCTTTATGGTTCGTGAAATACTTTTTTCATGTAGAGGTGTTTTTAGAAAAATTAAGTTGAGAGAGTTATGGAAAGAAATGCATACATACGTATATTTTTATATCTTCTTTGAATCTCAAGATTTTTCTTAGATTTTGATTCATTTCATTCATCATTATATTCTATAACTTGCGTGTAAAGAAAAGTAAGATTGCTCCATTACAATCTTGTGTAAAGTGTAAACCGTTTGGGTTAAACTTCATTAAAATTTACTACAAATTTTCCCATTTCTCAAAATTTATTATATTTTCAAATAGTTTTTTTTGTATTTATAGTGTTTGTAATGCATAACATATCTAAGAACCATAAAGAGTTTTTTAAAAATCCAATTTTTCAAAAGTTTTCCTTCGAACGTAGTTGGTTACTTTAAGAGTTGAGAAAAAAAATTTCTACAATCTCATCGGCCAAAAATAAAAGTCAAGAAATGTACGAAATCATGACCAGTTTTTAGAAACAATGAAAAGGATCATAAATGTAATTTTTTGGCATCGCATTTCCGCTATAAACTTGTGTGAAATTTTACCAACAATATCGCCATTTCACGTGCTAAGAAACCATGATACTCAGTTTGCGTGCAAGAGTTTCGATTATTAAAGGGGGCCTGTTTCTCACAAGTCCAACCCCTTTCCTCTTCCACAACAAAATGCAGGTCAAGGTAGGCTCTCCCGAGAAAACGACGCCCCCCCCCCC
>JAPMOQ010011771.1:272059-283124 GCA_026543055.1 Argiope trifasciata
TACTTTCGGTTTCTTAAAAACTCATTTTATGAAGAATGATATTTTCCCACCATGTTGCTTCCTTCAAGCAATCATAGCTCAACAAGAAATGAACCAAATATGATTATTTATATTTCAAAGTAACTTATGAAACGGTGTATGTTTTGTTCCTCCATCAAAATTATATTTAGAGAAATACATTTTTAATAGCTATTTAAAAGTTAAAATGACAGAAAAAAATATCTCTTTTTCTGTTCATCGATGATAAAAAAATTATTTTAAGAAACCATATACTTTTATAACTTGATTGAGGCAGACAACGTGAAGACTAGTATTAGGTATCATTTCCAACTAGAGTTGTGTGTCCGTAGAAATTAGATTTTAAAATATCATGATTCAAAAGATGTGCTAATTAGCTAATGAAATATTAATTAATTAATTGAAATTAGCGTAATATGATTTTTTCTTATTGAATTGAGTTTAAACATATAATAATGACGTACTGTAAAAAAACTGGATTTTTAAAGTTAAAATTGTAAAAACAATCTTCTAGTGTGTGCGTGCACCTTAATTGTATTCTTAAAAACACCAGCATTTTTCTTTATTACTTCATATTTTTATGAATTTAAAAGTAGTTTTGTAATTTAACAGACTATTGTCTGTCATTTTCTTGTTATTAGACATATTTTGAGCTGATATATGTTTGAAAGTGACCAAAAATTAAATAACTGCCCAGTTTTAGGAGCAAGATATTTGAGAACCTTTTCTATCTGTGAGGAGGTAACGAATGAAATGCAATCCCATCTTTCAGATAAAGAATAAAAGACAACCCTATCTTGCAGATGAGGAACAGAATGCAATCCCATCTTCCAAATGACGAACAGAATGCAATCCCATCTTCCAGATGACGAACAGAATGCAATCCCCTCTTCCCGATAACGAACAGAATGTAATCAATCCCCTCTTCCGATGACGAACAGAATGCAATCCCATCTTCAGGCTTCGCGTTTATAAAAAAAAAGTGGGAAAAGAACGCCACTAAACACCAAAATTAAAGGAATCACGCTGAGGTTACAACTCGAGAGAATAACTCTCGTTCCAGTCATCTTTGAAAATCCTGAAAAATAATATCTTTTGAAAATGTTGTTGGGAGAGTGTTTGGTAATCAACTGTTTCACTTAGGGAAACAATTTCTTTTTGCGAATATCGCATCCTGGGAAGTCCACGCACATGCTGAGGTAGACGAAAATTCCTTTGATGGAGAACTTAATAAAAATCTGTTTTTAAACGATCGCATGCCAATTTCTTTTTCTCATTTGTGCTCACAGACATCATTTCAAAAACGTTTCTTTTGAACTCCTGAGCGTACAAAATGTGGGCGTTGTTAGTAATTTCTCTCCGATCCCTCCCTCTGTGCAGTATCTCAAACGTAGAAATGAGAACATTTCGGACTGGTGGTGGATTCTTTCCACCTGGTGAAGTATGAGAATGGTGTGGTGTCCTAAAACAGGATGAGCCTCTTCGGTAAGGAGTTGTATACGGAACAGGGATGGTTTGTACCTTGGCCATTGATGAGTTGTGGAAGGGACAGGAAAGTTTGTACTGTGGCCTTAAAGCTCAACCACATTTCTTTAGTTAATCGAGGGACTAAGATTTACGGAAGCTGTTGAGGTGACCGGAGAAGCTGTTTATGATTGTCAGTTACTGTTTTCTCATATTTTTTTTCTAATTGGCACATGAAAAAAGGAGGAAATTGTCCTTGTTTATTTAGTGCCTAAGAGGAAATTCAGTTTTCGGATTTCTTATAACTATCCGAAAACTGTTTCGCTTACAGCAACAGAGCCAAATGTCAATATAATTTAAGATGGATGTACACATTAGAAATTTAACTTTAAAAATCCATTTTTTTCGCAGAATGCCATTAATATATGTTTAAACTCATTTTGGTGCGAAAAAAACATATTACGCTGATTATTAATTAATTAATTAATATTTAATGAGATAATTAGCCTGTGATATTTCAAATTCTAATTTTTACAGACACGAAATTCTAGTGGGAAATGATACCTAATATGAGTCTTCATCTTGTCTGTCTTAATCAAGTTATAAAAGCATATATATTTTTAACAATTTTTTCATCTACGATAAATAGGAAAATCAAGATTTTTCTGTTATTGTAACATTTAAATAGTCACTAAAAATGTATCTCTATAAATATAACTTTGATTGAGGTACAAAACATCCACTGTTTCATACAGATTATTCTGATACATGAATAAATGTATTTGGTGAACTACTTGTCGAGTTATGATTGTTTGAATGAAGCAACATAGCGAGAAAAATATTATTATTCATAAAAAGAGCTTTAAAAAAACCGAAACCTGGGTTTTTAGTAAAAGTAACCCCAGAAAAATCCTTCTAACTCGAGAAATATTCCGAATATTGACGTTATCTTGGTATCTTTTTATTATTCTCCACTGAGACTACTAATTAAGGTATACGATTACGTTCAAAGGAAAAAATTTTGAAAAATTATATTTTTTAAAAACTATTTATGATTTTTAGATGCATTGTCAATTATAAACACTATAAATACAAAACAAATATTTGAAAATATAATATAATTAAATAGGTAAATGTGTAGTAAATTTTAATGAAATTTAACCAAAATGGTTTACACTCTACTCAAAAATGTGAATCAGCAATTCTATTTTTCTTTCCACTCAAGTTATAGAATATGAAGATGAGTGAAATGAACCAAAATCTAATAAAAATCTTGAGATGCAAAGAAGTTATGGGTAAAAATATTCGTATATGTGCATTTTTTAATCTTAATTTCACTCCTTAATTTTTCTAAAAACATAAATGAAAAGGTGTTCCATCAACAAAACAACTTTTGGTTCATTTCATTGCCCATATTATTTTAAACCCAAGCTGAAATGTTTATGTACATTATTAGTTTTTGAAGTATCGTACTAACGGTGGAGAATATTTATGAAAATTAAAATTGAAGTTAAAGACAAATTTTAACTTAAAAATATGTTTTGCTTAAAATTATCCTTGTTGGAAGGTTACACATCCCTTTTTCTAGGAAAAATAAACTTTAAAAAAATCGCCACTGTGGCCGATAACCACTTTTTTTTTCAAAGTATTCGAATTCCTTAATGTGCTTAACTTTGAAAAGTTTTTTTCTTTTTCTTTTTTTTTTTTTTTTTTCATTTGTGAATCAGTAACGAAACTGGGAAATGGAATAATTTTATGAAATAAGTTCTACTTTATGGATTTGGAAATCCGACCTCTAAATAAGAGATATCGCTGCTATTGGAAGTGGATCGTTCGCGAGGAGATTATTAATAGCGAGTCTTCACGGTCAAGCGAGAAGGGCCATTTGTATTCGGAAGGACGATCGTGACGTCAGCAGTGGTAGTTATCCCAGATTAGCTGATAGGGGATCGCGTGCCATAAAGAATTTTTTTTCGCCGTTTATAAAACCCTTAGTGTAAGTTTGTAAATCAATGAAAAGAGTTTCGCCACTCACGAAGTGGACGGCTGAAGACCGGCAAAGAAATAAAATAAGAACTCAGAGGATGATGAAAAATTTGCTCATTACAACTTATGATATGTATCAAACATAGCATACACATTCTGGATGGGAAGCATTATTTTATAAATAGCATAAGTTGTAATGCTATGTATAAAATGCACAGCGTGAACATTTTTGATAGGAGTCATTATTTTATACACAGTATAAGTTTATGCTATGTATCAAATACATAGTATGAACATTTTTGATGGGAAACATTATTTTATACATAGTATTACAGCTTATGCTATGCATAAAATGCATAGCATTGAGTATTTTATACATAACTTAAGTTGTAATGCTATCATTATTTATACATAGCATAAGTTGTAACTCTGTGCATCAAACATAGCATAAACATTTTTCATGGGAAATATTATTTTATATATAGCAGAAGCTGCAATGCTATCATTATTTTATACATAGCATAAGTTGTAATGCTATGTATCAAATACATAGTATAAACATTTTTGATGGGAAACATTATTTTATACATAGCAAAAGTTGCAATGCTACCATTATATTATACATAGCATAAGTTGCAATGCTATGTATCAAATGCGTAGCGTAAATATTTTCGATGGGAATCGTAACCAGACAGAAAAATTATTCATGATAAAAGGAAAAATATTTAAGCTATCCGACTACATTAAAAACATTGGTTATCAACCACATTCGCTTTTTTAAAATTGTTATTTCTTGTAGTTCAGAATTTTCTCTTTTAAAAAAAGGTTCTGCTTATTAGAGTAAACTCAGAAAATTGTTCATGCTTCATAATTACAAATCGTCTCTCTTCTACTCACCCTGCACAGTTGCGAACTCATAAAACTCTCCCCGACTTCCATCACCCGTTCCATTTCTACCCTCTTATGCTCATAAAACTCCCCAGATCAGGGCTGGGGGGGTCAGCAGGAATTCCGTTTCTCCGCAGGCCATAAACGGACCTGGCTCCCGGACCAAAAGTTTCACCGAATTTACTTCTGGGCGATCCACCCAGAGATGGATAACTGTCTGAAGTTAAACGCCTTATTGAATAACTGTCTGAAGTTAAGCGCTTTATTGAATAACTGTCTGAAGTTAAACGCCTTATTGAATAACTGTCTGAAGTTAAACGCTTTATTGAATAACTGTTTGAGGTGAAACGCTTTATTGGATCACTATTTGAGATGAAATCCTTTATTGGATCCGATGTTTGAGGTGAAACGTTTGTTGAATAAGTATCTGTCTGAGGTGAAACGCTTTATTAAATAACTGTTTGCGGTTCAAAGCTTTATTGGATAACTGTTCGAGGTGAAACGCTTTATTGAATAACTGTTTGAGGTTAAACGTTTTATTGAATAACCAACTGTTTGAGGTTAAACACTTTATTGGATGACTTTTTGAGGTTAAATACTTTATTGGATAACTGTTTGACGTTAAATGCTTTATTGAAGCAAAAGTCTTTGGTTTTCAAATCTGACGGTGGCTGATTGTGTTAAACAGAAACGAAATTCAATTGGCTGGAAGATAAGCATGGTCACGGTGTCTCATTTTAAAAGCAAAACAATAGTTTAAAGTTACAGTCATGCTAGGTGTAGCGATTGATAATTATCTATTGTGCTAATAGAAGTTATTAAGAGATTAGGCATTAAAAATGTTTTTTCTTACTTTTTTAAGGATAAATTGTTAATTTCTCGCAATTTCTGCAGAGCCGTAACTTTACATCAAAAGAACCACAAGTTGCCGATCCCTGGCTGAGGATAATGATAACATATAGGCAAGAGACATTTCTATGCAAAACTGTATTTGTACAATACAGAAACATCAAAGAATAAATTTCTAAAATTTGTTCGTTATTACAATTCGATATTAATATTTTTATACTGTATAATTTCTACGACTTTATTGGAAAATACAGCATTTGAGTGGCATCGTTCATCTAATAACAACAATGATTGTGTACATATGTCTTCTGGTACTCAGCAAGTTGGTTCTGGAAGAAACTTAGAAACTTGGCTCTCGTGTACCTAGGAAAGATTAGCAGATTTTTTTCCGCTCTTTAAGTAATTGCATTTAATTTAATTTCAAGTGGGATTGCTTTAAGGCAATAACATAAAAAATGTCTTATCATTTAATTGTTGCAATTGCAAAAATGTTTCAAGATCTTTGGAAGTTAATTTCGTTAAGGCATACGACAACGTTAAAAACACTGGTTATCGATCACATTGTCGAATTTTTTAAAATTGTTATTTCTTGCAGTTCAGACTTTTCCCAAAACAGTTTATGTTTTCTGGGAAAAGGATGGCCCCTATCATCCAGGGTCACAGATTTTTCAACGAGTTACATTATAATTTCAGCGTATGTTTTAAATAATATGGGCAATGAAATAAGCCAAATGTATTATTGGTGAAATAGATTCTTTTATAGGGGTTTTTAGAAAAATTACGTTGTAAATTTATGGTAAAAATGCATATATACGTATATTTGTTTATTGTTATAACAATGCGGGAAATTCCTTTTTTTTTCTCTAAAATATCGGTTCCTAATAACATGGAAAGATCTGACAGAAATATGCTGCAAAAAATTTAAATATAATCTTGCTTTGTTTTTAATTTCCATGAATTTTTCCGAACTTTCTTATGATATTCATTCATTGGGGCTCAATTTATTTTAATATATCTTTCAATGTCTCTCACAAAAACTATAAAAATGAATGTTTTTCTGTATGTCTCTTCTGCAGTGTCGTAAGATTGCGATGAAACTTCGAATGTTATCACTTCCACTAACGGGAGGGTTATAGGCAGAGTAAAATTATGTCATCTATAATAATAAAAATGAGTGCTTGTCAGTCTGTCTCTTAGGCGCTGCCTTACCGCTCATCCAATGGCGATAAAGCTTTGAATACTTATTATTTGCACTTATTTGTTTCTGCTGACGATGAAAAAACAAAAAAATATTGCCAACCCTAAAGTCTGGAATAATAAAGTTTAAATAAGCATAATTCCTGTTATTTACACTATTCCTTTACACATAACTCAATTTCAATGAATGTATTCATTTCTGATTCGCAAATAATCATTATTTTATCTGTCATTCCTAATGAAACGAGACAATTACTTCAAAATCAAAAAGGTATTTCCAGGCTTATTTCTTCTGAGGCAGAAACGCGCCGGGTACCGGCTAGTTAGTAATAAAAGAAAGCCTGTACGTGAAAACTGGTGTTTCATAAAACGCTTTTTCAACAATCATAACACATTTTTGAAAAAAAAAAGGAATTCTTTATTCTTCTTAATGAATTTTTTATTCTTTCTTGTTCTTTATTCTTCATAATGAATTCTTCATTCTTTCTTGTTCTTTATTCTTCATAATGAATTCTTTGTTTTTTTTCTTATTCTTTATTCTTCTTAATGAATTCTTTGTTCTTTCCTATTCTTTATCCTTCTTAACGAATTCTTTGTTATTTCCTATTCTTTATCTCCTTAATGAATTCTTTGTTCTTTCTTATTCTTAATTATTCTTAATTCTTAATTATTATAATATTTCTTCTTAAGGAATTCTTTATTCTTTCTCCTAATTCTTTATTCTTCTTGATTCCTAATTTTTTTTTTTCCAAATTCTTTCTTCAAGCACCTCAGAAATTTGATATTTAAGGAATAAATTGTTCAATTTTTTTGAAATGTCTTTCCAGTCTGAACTAAATTAAAACTAAACATTTCACGGGAGCATTTTAAAATTTAAACGAAGATTTTTAAGAAATAAACACCCACACACAAATTCTGTCTAAGTACCTTGTGGTAGATAAAGAATTAAATTAAAAAACCACGAATTGAGCAAACTTCTTAAACAAGAAAAATGAGGAGTATTGACATTTCAGTTAAATTGTACAAAATTGGCCTTTTTCCTTCTGTTTGAGAAGTTTGTATTGCGTTGAGTATAAAGAATTCTTTAATTAGAAGGTAATCTAAGCGGGGAAGCAACACATTTCCCCCCGGGAGGGGATCTCATCAAGCTCATTACCTGCACCGCAGTTTCTTATCGACCGGATGATCCAAACTGCCGGATGATCCAAACTTGCTTCCGCTGGCGGCTTTTGCATCTTCAAATTCTTCATGAGGAGAGGCTGCTTCGTTCCATCATTTCTGCCTTCGGCTGATGAAAAAATCTATTCATCGGAAGCAAGTTAAGGCATCCGACTACGTTCGAAAGCAAATTTTTGAAAAATTGAATTTTTTTAAAAACTATGGTTTTTAAATGTATTGTCATAACACAGAACAATATAAATGTAACAACATTATTTAAAATTATGAAACATTTTGAGAAATAGGAGAACGTGTAGTAAATTTTAATGAAATTGAACCAAAACGGCTAACTGCACAAAATTACAATGCAGAAATCCTATTTTAATTTGAGCACAAGTTATAGATTATAATGATGAATGAAATGAACCAAAGTCTAAGGAAAATCTTCAGACACAAAGAAATTATGTGAAAAAATATACGTCTAAATGTAATTTTTACATAAATTCAGAATGTAATTTTTCTGTAATCACCTATAAATGTAAAAGGTGTTTCAGCAACATTAAAACTTTTTGTTCATTTCATTGCCCATATTATTTAAAACACAAACCGAAATTTTTTCGTAAATATTTCTATTAATTTTTGAAATATCACATTAACGGTGGAGAATTTTTATGAAAATTAAAGTTTTGGGAAAACTGAAAGTAAAGACAAATTTTAACTGAAAAATAGATGACCCTGGATGATATGACAGGCCTTCCTTTTCCTAGAACAGATGAACTGTTTTGGGAAAATAAAAGTCTGAACTACAAGAAGTAATAAGAATTTTAAAACATCGCCAATAGGGTCGATAATTCATACTTTTAACGTCGTCGGCTACCTTAAATACAATATGAATAAAATAAATGTTTGTCTGTCTGTCTCTTATACCTTCCTCAACCGTTCATCCGATGCCTATGAAACTTGGGCAGCGTATTGTTTACGCCTACGGGATGGTTATAGGGATAGCACGATTATCTAAAAAAATTGAATCTCATCCGCATCTTTTTACCAAGGC
Organism: Argiope trifasciata; assembly: GCA_026543055.1. Classification (NCBI taxonomy): domain Eukaryota; kingdom Metazoa; phylum Arthropoda; class Arachnida; order Araneae; family Araneidae; genus Argiope; species Argiope trifasciata. The sequence continues at coordinate 280,674 of JAPMOQ010011771.1, forward strand.
TTCATCTTCAAATAACTCACCCAGAAGACAATAGATTCAGTAGAAATGCTGAATCCAATTTAAAAGTTAATATTCTGTAGCTATAGTAAGCAAATGTCATGCAAGTCATTTTCAGAGGTAACAACTTTATTGCAGATTAAGCGAGAATGTTTTGGGGTGACCAACCCTGAAGATCTTAAATTTTAATAAAATTTAAGTCTTTTTCGAAGTAATACCAAAATTATTGTAGTAAAAATAATTTCGCACCATCTTAATTTTCAAAAATTATCATTTCAACTATATGAAAGCTCTTATGGTGTAAATATATTTTTATGTTTAATCGATTTTGAAAAAAAAAAATTAATCACATTTTCTAAAATTATATTAAAGAAATCTGAACGAATGTTGAACGAATCACGAGATACCATAAATAGTTTCTTTCATTGCCATTCTGAAAGAACACCAGGTTTTACAATTCTAAAAGAATACACATATCTAATACATAAAAATGTATATTTGTTTGTTCGTATTTAATTTACTGTCGTACCGTTCATTCAATTTCCCTAAAACCCTGCCAAATTATTGATTGATTGATTTCACTTAATATTATTTCTGTCGGCGGCAATAACGCGCTAGGCAGTGGAATATAAATTAGTAGCAAATTGTATGGAGAAAATTGCCAAATGTAGGCTTGAATACTTTAATTAAAATCAAAAGTGAGAGCATATTTTTTCATCTTGAGGCTTTCGGAATATTAAAAAGTGAAGGCAGCATATTGTTGAAGTCTCAAAATGCTTAGGCAACAAGTTGGCGATTATTATTATTTTTTTTATGTCGGCTTTTACACTATAACTTTTGGATTATTTATCGTCTGCTGTTAAAATATTGTTTGCATAATTGACAAAGATTGTTGATTCATGGGTAATTTCAACTAATTAAAAAAGGGTTATTAGAAAATAATGCAGAAGTTTGTAACATTTGGCGATTTATCGAGAGCTAAAATTACAATCTAATTTCCAAATCATGCGTTCTCTGAATTCTTAGGAATTTTCTTAATTTATTTAAGTCATTAACCAGTTTAAACTGTTGTGAAACAATCACGAGACTATCGCATAATGCACGTGTCCATATTTAGAAAAAAGATGGGTTTTTTCCCCCTTGTCAAAATCACTCTAACTCCAAAACTTTATTTGCTAGCTAGAAAAATCGAAAATGACAGATTTAAAATATATATACACACACACATGTATGTATGTATGTATATATATAGCACCCGTAAAAGCATTAAAATAACTAAAACCCATTTCCTGAGTCAACAAAAATTAAAACGAAGCTAATCAGGTCGAAATCGAAATGAAAATTTTATTTGGAATTAAACGATAAAAGTTCACAAAAATGAAAAGTAAATGAAATAGAACCTATTAATTAAACAAATCTTAATATAATTGTGTATACGAAACAGAAACGAAGCTAAAAATTGGAATTGAAACTACTTACTATTTCGAATTCAAACAAGTTTAAAATTTAAAATTTTAAAAATCAGTATTTGTATTTAGTGAGTGCAAATGCAGCAACAACCAAAATACAAATGAATCTAAATTAATTAACAAAATAAGCCAAGCAAAAAGAAACACAATCGAATCAAAACGATAGAAAAAGAATCAGGCCTGCAAACTTCTTCAAGGGTCACTCCCAGGCAAGGATTCCAAATAAAGGATTTTTTTCTGTGAGAGGCACAGTGTTCAAAATTACTGACCCCTCGTGACCCGAAAATACCCTGAAAATTAAAATAAAATTCTGGCCAGTTTCTTTTTCTATTGTTTTGATTCGATTGTGTCCCTTTCTGCTTGTCTTATCTCGTTTGTGTGTGTAAATATATATATATATATAAATTATCATACGCACACATATAAATATATATATATATATATATATATATGTTGCGATGGATAGACTTGAAAATTGCGATAGCAGATGCATCGATTTTGTTTATTTTAATTGCTCGCACTCGCATCCCCTCTGAAGCTCCATTCCGGCAAACCTGGCGGAGTCCAGATGAGAAATTCTCCCTCCTCACCCGATCCTTCCCCATGATGCCTTTCGCGGCTCCTCATCCCGGAGCGTCGGGATCCGGAGAGGCAGTCGGATCGGAGCCGCAGCGGCGGGAGGCGATGCCAGCTGCGAGTGCCAGAGCTATTATGCCAGTGCCAGGACATGTCCGGGAGCTCGAAGGGAGGAGGCTACGCTATCGTGGTGGTCGAGACGGCCGACAGGAAGCTCAAGCTCTACGGTGAGTGACGCTTTCTTTTGCCACAGAGCAGTGTGTGTGTGTGTTGTCCAGAGAAATTCAGCTCCCTCATAAGCTTAGCTTCCATTGATCCTTTTTGTTTTGCATGCAGAAATAAATATATACATACTCACATCCATGCATATATACATACATATGTATGTATATATATATATATATGCATA
>JAPMOQ010011771.1:283224-296180 GCA_026543055.1 Argiope trifasciata
TATATATATATATGCATATGTATATATATATATATATATATATATATGTATGTATGTATGCTACTTCTAGCATCATCTGTTTACCCCTTCGCATACAATAACGTGTCTGAGAAGCTGATCGAATGATTGAATTTTTAATTTTTAATCTGCGAAATGTATTAAATAATTTAAAATGAAAAAAAGTCACTTGCAGCGTATTATTATGAAACGAATTAAATTAACAGTAAATATTCCCAGTAGGAAGCTATTTAATTGGGAAGTTAAGTATATTCGTATGTCAAGAGGTTGACATGCTTATTCGCATACCATTATGCCAACAAAATACAAGCTGCGGATGTTTCCATTTGTTCTGTTATCAACCAGTTTTACTTTGATACTTTCTGTCTTTTCTAAGACTAGTTTTTTTAACTAGTAACTAGCTGGTACCCGGCGCCTTGCTGCCGCAGAAAAAAAATGATATTATGAGCAATCAGTCAATAATTTGGCAATGTTTTATCGAAGCAGGATGAACGGTACAACAGTATATAAAATACGAAATAACAAATATTCATTTTTATACACTAGATTTATATATTTTTTTAGAATTGTAAAACTTGGTGTTCTTCCAGAATGTTAATGAAAGAAACTATTTAAGGTATCTCGTGATTCGTTTCATATTCGTTCAGAATTCACAAATTTAGTTTTAGAAAATGGTATCAAAATATTTTCTTTCAAAATGGATGAAACATAGAAAATATATTCATACATAAAATCGTTAATATAATTGAAAGATATTCTTAGAAAATTGATGTAGTGCGAATTATTTTTACCACAATATTTTTGGTAGATACTTCGAAAAAAGGGTAAAAATGAATTGAAATTTTAAGAAACCCAGATTCAGTCTTCCCAAAACATTCTCGCATGACATGTAAAAACGTTGCTACCTCTGAGAATGACTTGCTTGACTTTAGCGTACTATATCTACAAAATATGAACCTTTAACTTGGATTTTGCATTTCTACTGAATCTACTGTTTCTTAAGTGAGTTATTTAGAGATAAATCGCTGGTAAATAGATGTGGTTCAGATTCAAAAATTTTATTAAAATTTCAGTTGATTGTAATCTCCTTATTGCCATCCCGTAGGTGTAAGCAATATGCTGACCAAGTTTCATCGCAACCAGTTGAACGATTTAGGAAAGCATAAGAGACATTCATTCATTTTTATTTATTTTTATTTTGGTCTTCGAGCGTTTCTTCATACTTGTGAATTTTGACTACTACTACATTGCGCACATTTCTCATTACAAATGAGGTTTTAAGTAATTTCACGTCTCACTTTTAACATGTAATTATACATTCAACATATGTTTGGCGCACTTTAGCCAAATTTGGCTATTTCGCTAGTAAACATAACCAACCATTTCGCATAATCAGTTTTAACTTAAGAATAAACTTTAAATCGGTGGAAAATAAGCTTATTTTTTTTAATTTATATTTTTTATTAACTAATAAATTAGTCCCGAAAAAGAATTTAACCAATACTAGTTTCCAAAACATCTTAATTTCTTTTTATTAAGGTATCCGACTACGTTGAAAGCACTGGTATTCGACAACATTGACGATTTTTTTTTAAAAAAGGGTTATTGTAATTCAGACTTTTCTCTCTCCAAAATAGTTTGTTTTTTATTAGAAAAGGAAGGGCTAACATATTATCCAGAGAAATTTGAAGCAAAATTTATTTTTCAGCTAAAATTTGTCTTTAACTTCAATTTTAATTTTCATAAAAATTATCTACCATTCACATGATATTCCAAAAACGAATAGAGGTATTTACACAAAAATTTCAGCGTGTGTTTTAAATAATATTGGCAATGAAATGAACCAAAAGTTTGATTGTTGGTGAAATACTTTTTCTGTTATAGGTGTTTTTAGAAAAATTGAGTTGCGAATTTATGGAAAAAAAGGCATATCTATATACATTTTTACCCATCACTTCTTTGCATCTCAAGATTTTTCTAAGATGTTGGTTCATTTCATTCATCATTCTATTCTGTAACTTGTGTACAAAGAAAAATAGGTTTGTTGCATTACAATTTTCTGTAGAGTGCAAACCATTTGTTAAATTTCACTAAAGCTTACCCAAAATTTTCCTATTTCTCAAAATATATTCTCAAATAATGTTTTTTTATTTATAGTATTTATAATTGATAATACATCTGAAAACCAAAAATGGTTTTTAAAAAATCAAATTTTTCAAATTTTTTCCTTTGAATGTAGTCGGTTACCTTAAGTAAATAAGGGCAGAAGTTTGTGTAAATAACTTAAAGTATTAATTTACTATTTATTATCAGTTTTTTGCATTGCAAATTATTATTGCGATGAATTTTTTTCAATTTTTGAAGGTAAAATTAGCAGATTTGAAACAAAGGTAATGATTTTGGTTCAATTAAAGTTGCAAAATATTAGATAGAAGTTAAATATATATTTTAAATTAATCTTTAGAAAATAGTTTTATATTACAGTGTACATACAACGAATTGAAAATAACAATATTGTTATGTCTCTTACTAATTTCGAACCGAATATATCAAAATATTACCAATGGTGTTTTCTAAATATATATATATATATATATACTTTTATCAAAACTGTCATTACGTGCGAATTTTTTTAACGTAAATAACAGCTTTGTTGTCATAGGTCAACCTTTTAAAAACGTATCTGCTGTCAAAGAAGCAATTCTAGTTAATAATAATGCAATATTGGTAAAAACCGTATGAGATTAAAAATCATTGATGGATATTGTCATTCATGCTTTATTCCTTGCCTGCGCAATTTCGAGCTTCAATTATTCAAAAACCCCAGGTTCGTGTTCTCGCATGATAAAATTCCCCCTCCAGATGGGGAATAATTTATCCAAATAAATCAACATTCTGTTTTTGAACCAGCTGAAGTGGTCTTATCAAAACTTTCTCTCATGCTCTGTAATTTCAGAGTGTGCAACAGTTATAAAATTTTAACTTTATCAGAACATTTTACTAATATTCATTTCCTGGCACTGAGTTAGTAGTATTCGAGAATCGAATTTCTATGTCAGCCTTATTTTTGTAGTGAGGGCAGATTTGCCCAAGACACTAACATAATTCATTTAGACTCCATCTCACATCGGAACTAGCCACCTCCATGATAGCAAAAAAAGATTTGATTAAAACAAACACACACCTTCTTAGCCAGAACACGACTGCCTTTTTCTTTTATTCTAAACGACTTCAGAATTCGTTTTCACAAAAATTGTTTACAAAAGAATAACCGGGAGATGACAGAAGAAAATGATTCATTCTTTCAGAACAAATAGTTCTTATTGCTTCTTAAAGAATACCACTTTTCTGAGTTCTGATGGAAGACAAATTATTTACAAAAAAAAAAAAAAAAAATACAATACTACTTAACAAATTAAATATACATGAAACAATCGAAACAAACAAAAGTGGATGTTAAAAGAAACAAAAGGGGGTGTTCCACCACTATTTGAAACATAAATTTACAATAACAAATAAAGGAACAGACATCGTTTCGCAGTGGAGAGCCGCCACATTTTTACCCATCAAACTTTGACACGGAACTCATTTCAATCACAGAATCATTTAACAAATTTTGCGTACTTCAGTCAATATATTTTTGAGTTTATATTTTTTAAGTATTTCAGTCAATATATTTTGCATGTTTCGGAACTTTTAGAAAGAGAACCTATCAGTCCTTTGCTGTAGATGGATCAAAATTCGACAGCTGTCTTCAATATTTATGTCAAAGCTTTGTGCGATTGTGCTTCTTTTGATTTTTTAATTATCATATTAATCTGTATTTAAAAAGTCGGACCGACATACTTCCTTTCTGTAGATTTTACTCAAAATTTGAAAGAAGCTCTCAAATTTAATGTAGAAACCATGCTCTAAATTTCACCTGACTAGCTTACAGACAGATACGCAGACATCATGCCAGACATGTCTCTTCAAATTTGGGAAAGTTTGATGCCCTATCCATGCTTCGCAATCGAGAAAGTAAAAACGCTTAAAGGACATTTCATATGTGGTATTGACAACAACAACAAAAAAAAATAGTTAGGCCCGAACTCAGGGCCTTATAGTCGATAGCCAGTTAACTTGATCACAAGACTTTTAGTCTTGTGATCAAGTTAACTCCGTTTTGAGGATGATGTCCGGCTTGTGAAGCTTCCACCACAACACTCCCCCTCCAGTGAGAGGAGAGACGAACGATATCTTGTTGCTGTTTAGTGAGGATCTTATTGGCTGGAGAATTTCTAATGCGTCTTGCCCATTTTTTTGTTTGTTTGGCTGAATATTCATCAGCTTCATTTTTTTTTATTTATTTTATCGTCTGATTTTTTATCGCCATTTTATTTAATTCTTTCGAGTTGAGGGAGTTACGACAGCTGAATGAAGGTTGAGTATTCATTTTTATTTTTATCGTCCTAGGCCACAAGTGTTGCTATTAGCGAAAGGTGAGATAGAACTAGGGACCTTATGGTTCATAGCCAGATAACAGGACCACAAGACTAAAAGGGTTCACTCCATCTTGAGGATGTTGTCTGGCTTATAAAGTTTCCACTACAGATATATCACTGCTGTCTTTGTTTGTTTGAACCGTTATTAAAGTCATAAAGACACCCAAATCCCGAAGTTCGGCCTGTTCCCGAATTGTCAAGACCACCAAATCGTGAAGCAGCCAAATCGCCTCACAATGACTGGCAAATGTCCAATCTTTTCTTCGTTTCGGGGTTTGGCCAGCCAGTTCGCGATCGGCCAAAGTCAAAAGTAAAAGGTCATGGGCAAATTTTGGGTGTTTGTTTACCGTAAAGCCGTAGTTACACGACCTGTCCATCCGTTCAGACGGGCCACTCTTGTGGTTTTCTGGGCGCCTTTGATTACGTTTAAAGACAATTTGTCAGAAGAATCGACGGGCATCAAAGAAAACCTCAAAAGGGGTCTGAAGGGAATAAGCGTAGCCCGTCTGAAAGGACGAACAGGTCGTGTAACCATGGCTAATGCTCATGATAATCCAATTATAGCTGCCACAGAGGACACGAATCCACCTCTCTTAAGCGCCTAGGCTCATCCTTCGGAACAAAGGCCAAGAAAGTGCGGTGGTCCTAAGTGGGCTTCCTCTTCTTGCATACAGCCGACCACCCCGCCATTACCAAACGTAGCAATATGGACAGGATGTGCTATAGTCGACTGCTGAATGAGCATTGTCCAACCTTACATGGACCGATCCGTCAAACTAACATTCCTTTCGAGATAGTCAACAGCTGTCTTTCTCCCCACCTGCACACTCTCAAACAGTTGGGATGAAACTGTCCATCATTGACATAATTTCTTACAGGGTTTTGAGATGACCGGTGCCTCAGTTCTGTACGTAAATCATTATGTACAATCTTCAGGTTTTTCCGTAACTCTGAGACCTCTATACATTCCATTGAATAGTGGTAAACCGTACCCATTTCTCCGCAGGCCCCTAAGTGGACTGTAGTCTGAAGGGAGAAGTTTTAGTGAGTAAGGATCTCACAGTACCAGAAACCACCTGATCTCTTATGAAAATTTTCTCACCCTTGGAGAAAACAAACAAACAAAAAAGATAACCACATTATCTACTGAATTAATTTATTACAGAAAATGATCATGGTCATTGTTACGGCCAAAACTCGAAGTTCGGCCAGTTCCTGAATTGGAAGGCCAAAGTCGAATAAACGCTATTCGTTTCCAATACTTCGGACATTGGACACACGCCCCGACTTTGGCAATAACATATACAGTGAGCGAAAAAAAAAGTTACTTATTTGAAAAACCAATAAATACAAAAGTACTCCAGTTATTGTTTTAATTCTTTTTTTATTTGAGAATACAGTCTCCCAATGTTTGTCTCATATAGTTTTGAAAGGTTATCGGTTGAATGCGGACCCCCATTGTGCATACACTGATTAAGTCGATTTTTGAAGCTCGTGTCCACTCTTTGCAGCATATCAATTGGTATGGTGGCAATGATGTCGCGAATGTTGCTCTTGAGGTGAGCGATGGTCCATGGTCGATCAACATAAGCCAGGGATTTCAAAGGGAGCCTAGTCACCGAAAAAAAAACGACCGGGCCTACAGACAGGTTGTCAAGCAGCATTTCACATGTATTTTGACGGACTACAAAATCATGTTCAGTTAATTCTTGGGCAACAGCTAATTTATAGGGATGAAATGAAAGATCTTGATGGAGAATTCGTCGAAGAGTGGTGTCAGAAATTCCCAGTGCAGCTGCGTGTTTGCGAGCCGAACGCAGAACTGACTGCCTCCCTCTTTCGGCATTTCCTGGAGTTCTTGTGGTCCCTTGATGTCCATTTCTGGGTTAAGCGACACTCCCGAAATGAGCTAACCCACGATAAAATCGAATGACGGCTAGGAACTAATTTCAAAGTGATCGTGGAAGGCACGTTGCATAGCAACAAATGAGCAACCGTTAGAAAAGAAGCTCTCGACGGTGAAGGCCCTCTGTTTTCTAGACCAAAGCATGATGGCAACTGACTAGAGAGAGATACGAACTTGGGGACTTCACCTTCAGTAACGGTATTTATGATCCCAACTTACCATCAGTAACAATATTTATTATACTTACCCAGCTCAACGGCTCGAGAGTTTTTTCAAATAAGTAAGTTTCTTTGGCGCACCCTACATATATATATATATATATATATATACACCGAAGAGCCATTAAATTATGACCACCCTGCTAATAACATGTAGGACCACCTTTAACCCTCAAAACTGCTCGCACCCGATGTGGCATTGATTCCACAAGGTGCTGATATGTAGTCTGAGGTATCTGGTACCAAGTGCTCACCAACTGGTCCTGCAATTCCCTCACATTGCGAGGGGGTAACGTGGCAGCACGAATTTGGTTTTCCAAGTAGGATCACGAATTCTCTATTGGATTAATGTCAGGTGAGTTTGGGGGCCAAGACATGACTTGAAATTCACTGAAATGTTCCTCGAACCAATCCATGACGATTCAACCCTTATGGCATGGTGCATTATCCTGTTGGTACACGCCTTCCCCCGCACGAAACACTGTAGCCATGAATGGGTGAACCTGGTCTGCAACCATGTTCACGTACCTTCCAGACGTCAAGGATTGTTCTATGGGGATTATGGATCCTAATGTGCTCCCTGAAAACATTGCCCTCACCATAATACCCCCACCAACGGCTTGTCTCCGTCCAATTGTGCATTCGGGAGCAAGGGATTCATTTGGAAATCGGTGTATTCTCACTCGCCCGACGAGGTGATGGACAAGAAAACGTGATTCGTCGGACCATGCAACCTTCTTCCATTCCTATGGTGTCCAATTCCAAAGTTTCTTGGCCCATAGAAGACGCATCTGGCGATGAAGTTCCGTTAGTGCAGGAACATGTTTCGGCCTCCGGCAGCGTAGGCCCATACGCAGCAATATATGCTGCACAGTGTGTTGAGAAACACTGCTTGGGTCACCACTGTTGTAGCTGGTAGTGATTTCGGCTGTTGTAGCCCTTCGGTCACGGCGAACAATGCTTAGCAATGTCCGCTCTCCTCTAGAATCAATGCACCGTGGACGACACACTTTTGGCCGGAGACTTGCCATTTCACCACCCCTGCACCACCTTTGGTATGTGCTCACAACAACTGCACGTGAACAGCCCACTAAGCGCGTCGTTTCTAAAATTGGTGTTTCAAGTCGCCGAGCCATAACGATTTGACCTTTATCAAAGTCTGATAAATCCGCTGCTTTTCCCATTATGTGGCTAATCGCACTATGTTTAGAAAGACAAGGCATTCCCATTTTATATACTCCAATATCAACCATGCACGCGCAGTGGTTCTGCTCCTGGACGAGCCCATTCTCATAGATGGTGGGTGGTCATATATATATATAGTAAACTCTCGCTACAACGATACCCGATACAACAATAACTCCCGCTACAACAGTAATGTTTTGTGGTCCCGGCGATTTTGCATATAAACTAATGTTAATCTCCCCTCAATATTGCGGAATTCTCTAGAACAATAAACCTCTGTAAAACGATTTTTTCAATCTAAATTTCAGTATTATTTTCTCCCTTTATAGTAATATTTTGATTTTCAAACGCTTTTTTTTTCGTTTTCTTTTGTTATTTTTTCCGTCTATTAAGACTCATTGTGGATATTCAACTTATCCCTGAATAAATAGCTATTGTTCAGATTTCAAAACAGATGGAGACCACCCTTTTGGGAATTGGAGTGGGTGAGGGGGGGTGAAGTGTAAATGTATGCCTAGTCTCATTTCCCAGTAAGCTTTGGAATTCTGATAAGGTTTAAGGACATCTGGACCTGTCTTTTCACCTTGTCACAGAACAAGTGCCCTTTGTTAGAGGAACAGAGGGAGATGGAGGCGGGGTGTTGTTAAGTGACGTACTGAAAAGTGAGTTCAAAGGTTGTTTTATAGTCTTTAACGATTTTGAGCTCTAGGCGAAGCATTTGGTTTAAACTTTTCTTTCTTTCAAGCGATATTGTTCCCTAAAGGCCTTATCTCACGGTGAAATGTCGCCAGCCCTTTTCCGTTTCTACCCTCAAAAACTGGTCAAGCAAGTTTCATAATCGACAACTTATTCGAACAAGTTCGAAAATGTTATCGAAAATATTGTCCGCGAACGAAATTCAACAAATCATATGAAACTTTTAAGTGATGTCACACAAGTGACGTCACTTTCCTTGTCGTTTGCTGAGGGAAAGCGCCGAAAATATTTTGCCGTGTGATAAGGCCTTTAGATGGCTGGGCGAAAGCAACTATCTTTTCGAGATAAACTGAAAGTTATCAATGATATTGATGAGGGAATGAAGCAGATTTATGCGGCTAAGAAACATGGATTATCGCAATCTAGAGTTGCAACCTTCCTAAAGAAGAGAAAGCAAATCGAAGATACTGTAACTTCAAATGAAATTAACCTAGAGCGAAAACGACTGAAGGTTGCGACAAATGAAAACATTGATGCTGCTGTTATAAAATGGTTTCAAGAGATGAGAGCAACAAATATCCCAATAAATGGACCTTTATTATGTGCAAAAGCACGGAAATTTGCAGCAATGCTGGGAACGAAACTTTCAAAGCTAGCAATGGTTGGTTAATGCGTTTTCGAGATCGTCATGGAATAACTTTCCAAGAAGTTCACGGAGAGAAAAAATCAGCCCCGATAAACGATGCAAATGAATGGAGGCAAAACAAGATGAAAGAAATCTTAGAAAAGTATGCTCCAGAAGACATTTATAATGCAGATGAAGCTGGGCTGTTTTTCCAACTCCTACCCGATCGAACATTGGCATTCAAGGGTGAAAAGTGTTATGGAGGGAAGAAATCAAAGCAGAGACTGACTGTTCTTCTGTGTACAAATAGCACAGGAACGCATAGAATACAACCTCTCGTCATTGGTAAATCATTGAAGCCAAGGTGCTTTAAGAACGTGAAAAGTCTTCCCGTGGAGTATAAAGCAAATAAGAAGGCTTGGATGACGTCTAAACTTTTTTCCGAATGGTTACAGAAGTTAGACAATGAAATGAAGAAGAGAAAGAAAAAAATCGTTTTGTTGATAGATAACTGCGGTGCTCACGCGTCATTTCCAAAGCTACAAAATATCGAAATAGCTTTTTTCCCTGCCAATTGCACTTCAATTTTACAGTCACTTGATATGGGCATAATTAAGTGCTTCAAAGGATATTACAGAAAACGGTTGGTGGACTCCATACTTGTAAACTTTGAAAATAAAGTAGAAGACCCTTTCAAAGCTGTAAATGTCAAGAAAGCGTGTCACAATATTGCTGGAAGTTGGTGGGAAGTAACAGAAAAAACCATTCGGAATTGCTGGAAAAAGGCCTGTCTTTGTGTTATGGAAGATAAGAAATCTGATAATGATGAAAATTCCATAGCCAATGATCTCTCAGATGATCAAGAATGTGTTTTGCACATCAAAAAATCCGTATCCCAACTTGAGGAAACAAGCGGTAAAAAGTTTGGAATTAGTAAGAAGACTATTTAACAGCAGATGATGATCTTATGGTTTTCGCAGCAGTTACTGATGAAGATATTCTCTCTGAAATTACTGATGAGATAGGAAACAATGATGAAGATGATGATGATATTGATGATGATGATAATACAGGTCCATCGCAGTCCTTATTGTCATCCCAGGAAGCTCTTCAATCCGTGAATTCTCTACGGACATTTTTTTCAAGCCTTCCGTCGACAAATGAGGAACATTTTCGTGCACTAGACTCAATGCATACAGTATTGGTGAACTTAACAGTTAAAAAAATGAATAAACAAACAAAAATATTGGATTATTTTCAATAAAAAGTGTTTTCAGGTATGTGAATATTTATGTGCTTATTTTCTGAATTTATCATATTTTTTTTTAGTATTTAAAAAACTATTATTATTATTTTACAAATTAATTTCTTCTAAATATAGACTTAAAAGTAGTATGTTATGCACCTTAAACTAATAATAATAAAAAAACTCTTATAAAATGCTCAAAAACAAACAGTCTTCAATGCTTTGTAGTAGGAGTATTTAATGCGGTGGAGATTCAATCGAAATATTAGTATTTTGAATGAATTATTTGAACAACAAAGCTGTGCATCAAATACAAAATGTATAGGTGGTTATCAAAGTAGTGGAATCATCATGGACAAAAGCAAAATACTTTATTAATAATGATTATTTTATTAATTGTAATTAATAATGATATGACATTAAACAAAATTCCCCAATATCAAACAATATTGCGAATATAGATCAATGCCATACAATATTGTTCAATATTTGATATTAAACAATATTCCACAATATTAAGCAATATTGTGAGAATCGATGAATGTAATATCATATGAATAAGACTTTCAACAATTTATAGCTTTTTTTACTAAGAATTTCTATTCCAGAGATCACGTTCCGAATTCTTTTTCGAGGAGTTGCAAGAAAAATCGAAGACCCTCCACTTTTGACACCGAGCCAACTCCTCGCTGAGAATATATTAAAGCATTCGAAGCGACCGTCGCACGAGAATAATCGTGTTTCGGGGCGCTTGAGATGCTTTTGAATTCGAGTCACAATCCAGCAATGCTATCTTTAAACGAGCGCATTTCCAGCTCATTGATGAACTAGAAGGAAAAAAATAAAATGATTTGTGGATTCCTCCTCAATTCAGAATCAACGGGGGTATATAAATATCAATTAAGGTATCTGACTACTTTAAAAACACTGGTTATCGACCACATTGGAGAATTTGTTTTTAATTCTTATTTCTTGCAATTCAAATTTTCCTCTTTCCAAAACGGTTTATCTTTTCCAGGAAAAGAAAGACCTGACCTGGCATCCAGGATCACAAAGTTTTCGGCTAAAATTTGTCTTTCACTCAATTTTAATTTTTACAAAAATTCTCCCGCGTTAAAATTATATCTCAGAAACTAATAGAGGTATTTACATAGGAATTTCAACGCAGGTTTTAAATACTATGGACAATGAAATAAAACAAAAGTGTTATTGTTGGTACAATGCTTTTTCTTTTGTAGGTGTTTTTAGATAAATTATGTTGTAAATTTCTGAAAAAAAATGCATATATACGCATATTTTTATCCACCACTTCTTTACATCTCAAAATGTTTCTTAAATTTTGGTTCGTTCTATTCATTATTGTATTCTATAACTTGCGTGCAAAGAAAAATAGGAATGCTGCATTGCTATTTTTGTGTCAAGTGACCGTTTTGGTTCAATTTCATTAGAATTTACGACAAATATTCCTATTTCTCAAAATTTATTGCATTTTCAAATGATTTTGTTGTATTTAAAGAATTTTGTACTATAATTGGCAATACATCTAAAAAGTACATCATAGTTTTAAATGGTTTTTTAGAAAAATCCCATTTTTCAAATACTTTCGTTCGAACGTAGTCGGATACCTCAAGAAATTTCAGTTTTAAAAACCCCAACTCTTTAGCCCAAAAAAAACCCCTAACATTTTTTTATTTTTAAGTCGGATAGGAAATTGGTTTTTTTCAAAAATGTTCAATAGTCAGTATTTGAGATAAACTCCTTGTCGTTTTATCAATAGAAAATGATGCGCATGTTGAACAGTGGATTTGGCAGGCAAAAGAACAAATCCTTCCATCTGTTCAGTTCTGCGCAATGTAAAGGGAAAGACGGTTGCTTTTAATCTTCAAATCAATCAGTCTATCGTATGTGCAACTCTCGTTTGATATTTCATTTTATGCTTCAATAGACGAAATACGTCTCTTCTTTAAGTAACCAGCAGCGGCGGCTTCCTAAAACTTTCTCGCATACTCTCTGAGTATTAGACTAGCTGGCACCCTGAGTGTTGCCGCCGCAGAAGAAATAATCTTGAAAATATCGTTTGGAATCTGATAATCTTGTTTCATTAGGAATGATATTTATTTTCATGTCTGCAATCACTACATTCATTCAAACTGAAAGACTTATAAAGAATAAGCACAAATAGTATTCATTCTATTTTTATTATCCTATTCTACAAACAAATATTCATTGCTATGTATTAGATTTGCGTATTCTTTTGGAATTGAAAAGCTTGGTGTTGTTTCAGAATGGTGACGAAAGAAACTATCTATTGTGTCTCGGGATTCGCTTAATATTCGTTCACAATTCTCAAAGATAATGATTAAAAATGTAATTAAAACACTTTGTTTTAAAATGGATTTAGTTACCTCAAATTGATTAATTATCGAAAGATGTGATTACTTAATTGCTATTACCTCAGAAAACTATTACATTGCATTTACATACAATGAATAGTGTAGAATACATTTAGCTAAGAAATATTAACGTCTAATTTAAATTTAGCATCTTTATAGAATCTCTTGTGTCTCCTTGGAGAATT
>JAPMOQ010011771.1:301180-334501 GCA_026543055.1 Argiope trifasciata
TGCCTTCCACGCTCGCTTTGAAATTCCTCCTCACAGACCCGTTCCTGACAGTCATTCGATTCTTTCGTGGGTTCACTCATTTTGGGAGTGTCGCTAAACCCAGAAATGGACATCAACGGACCACAAGAACTCCATGAAATGTCGAAAGAGTGAGGCAGTCAATTCTGCGTTCGGCTCGCAAACACGCAGCTGCTCTGGGAATTTCTGACACCACTTTTCGAATAATTATCCATCAAGACCTTCCATTTCATCCCTATAAATTGGCAGTTGTGCAAAAATGAACTGAACGCGATTTTGTCACCCGTCAAAATGCATGTGAAATGCTGCTTGACAACCTGCCTGAAGACGCGGTCGTTGTTTTCAGTGAAAAGGCTCACTTTGGAATCCACTGCTTATGTAGATTTACTACGGACAACAGCTCACCTCAAGAGCAACATTCGCTACGCCTTTGACAACATACCGATTGATATGCTGCCAAGAGTGGACACGCACTTCAAAATCCACTTAATCAGTGTATGCACAATGGGGTTCGCTATTTAACCGATATCATTTTCAAAACTGTACGGAAAAAAAAAATTGGAATACTGTGTTCTCAAATAAAAAAAAAGAATTAAAACAATAACTGGAGTGCTTTTGCTTTTGTTGACTTTTCAAATAAGTAATTTTCTCTGGCGTACCTTATATATCGATATTCAAAGCTAAAAGTGGATTGGATTTAATACGAGGAATGATATTAGCTTTATGTTTAAAAGCACGTTTCACAATATTGTACAAAATTAAGCCCGAGCAGTAAAATATTTCATGCAAAAGCAATTGTTTTCCGCTAGGTTTTTTAATTAGTCAATAAAATTAAAACCTTAATCCAAAATTTAAGAACAAAATTTGAATCACTTATTAGACTTAGAAGCAATGATAGCACGCCATTTGAATCTTTCAGAACACGATTCTGAAAAACGAATTCGAAAAAAGAGAAATTACAGAAAACCCAGCTGAAGAATTCAGGTGTGTTTTTCCAACACTGTAATTGATACTGTTATTATGCAGATAGAAGATATATTTGAAAGTATTTCAAATTAATAATTGTTATAAAAAATTCAGAGAAACATGAACTAGAAAAGTGTTTCAAAAACTTTGTAACGTTTTATAATTTCGATGTAGATTATGAATTGCTTTGCTACTGGATTTGATTTGAATGAAAGGGATGTAAATAAGACGCAATGCATGTTGCCACACACGTATAGTAATGAAAAGTAATGATGTCTTTTTTCTGAATTTGTTAACTGTGTTAAAATTTTTCTTTGGATTGGCAATTCTGTATAATAATGTCGAGCGCTCTTTTGGGAAATTAAAATTAACAAAGAATTGTCTTTGTGCTAAACGCTTAAATGCATTTGCTGCACTAAGAAATTTCAAAAAAAAAAATTGTAATTTTTTTTTAATAATTAATAGCAAAAATAAAGTCACACATTTAATAAACTTTGAGTAGTAATATGTATTTGTATTTCTATTATTACTGTTATTACTTATTTTTCAAAAAATTTAGGCCCCAAATGGATTTTTGCACCTCTCCCCCATAGAGCAGTCCGATTCTGAGTAACATTTTAAGCTTTTGAAAAATTTTAGATCAAATGAATAAAGGGATCAGTCTTTCTACAAAAAGGGTGCCGTGGAGACAAATCTTCACATGCATGAGAGAAATTCACCTGAAACCTGACAGGAATTTCACCTAAACCTGAGAGAAATTCCCCTCAAATCCGAGAGAAATTTTGAATATAATTCGGGAACCTGAGAGAAATTCACCTGAAACATGAGAGAAACTCACCTGAAACCCGAGAGAAATTCCCTTGAATTCGGAGAGAAATTTAGGATTTAATTTAGAAATCAGAGAATGCGAGAAATTTTACCTCAAACCTGATAAAAATTTCACCCGAAACCTAAGAGAACTTTCAACCGAAACCTAAGAGAACTTTCAACCGAAACCTTAGAGAAATTTCACCTGAAACCTGAGAAAATTTCCCCTAAAACCTGAGAGAAATTCACCTGAAATCTGAGAGAAATTTCACCCGAAACCTAAGAGAAATTTCACCTGAAACCCGAGAGAAATTTTGAATTTAATTCGAAAAAGGCAAATGGTTGCTCGTTTTACTTAACTGACACAAGAAATTCGAGTGGATGAGAGATCCCTTTGCTTAACTGCACAAGTAACAGCAATCGCTGTAACCGTGCGGTGCAAAATGGAGAAAGTCAGCTGGTTGTTCTCCAGTCCAACAATTCTCAGTTCACGAGAGGAAGAAAATTTCGCGTGCTTGAAACGTGACTTCGCATATTCCAGAATCGCGTGATAAGTTTTTTCCTTTTCGAGCAATTTTGCACCATTCTAAAATAAAAAAGATTTGTTAACTCTTTCTGGATGGAAAAGAATTTTCCTTTCTGTATTCCTGAAATGTGAGGCAAGGATTTTGAAAAAAAAAGACCATCTTTCTTCTCTTCGAAAATAAATAAATAATAAAATTGCCAGCCTTTCGCTTTAAGAAAGGTTTTTTAAAAACTGTCTGAAAATTTTTGGAGCAGTTTTTCCTTTCCTCTTTCTTCATTCACCATTTTTCCGTTGCGATGAAAATGGTTACTTCGAGATTAACTCATTTATTTGTGAAAGAAATTTCACTCTTCTTAAAGTATTCATTTTTTTTTTTACTTTTTACTTTTTAAAATGAGGAATGAAAGTTTTTACTTATTTCATTTTCGTTCCCTGTTTCATTAGGAGGATGTTTTCGTTGTTTTATGAAGAGGAAAGTGAAATCAATTTGAAAAGGCAGAAACTAAGGGTTTTTTTCCCCTTTTTTGCTGCCGTTGAAAACGAGAAGATTGTAGAAAAAAATTATCTGATAGAAAGTTTTTAAAAAAATCCTTTTTTATCATTTTCTCCCTTCTTCCAACAGCAGTTTCATTAACTGCATTCCATTTCACATTTCAGCGCAAATGAACTTATGCGGATTGTCATGTAACAATTATACACGTTTGTGTTGTTTTTATGGGAATCTGGGGAAAGGCATTAATATGGGATCTCTATTTATTAAGATTTAGACGTCAAAACTTGACTAAACTAACATTGGACACATAAAAAGTTACACGAGCGGCAGTTCTGCCAATTGGTGGGGAAGCACCACCTGGTCAATGGCTCAACATGGAGTTATACAAGATCTGTTACCAGTTCCCACATATACAATACTAGCTTTTACCCACGACTTCGTACGTGTGGAAATTTCGAAGTGTACGCATAAGATGGGTGCATCTCTTCCGTTATTCCGTTTTTGTCTTTTCAGCTGATTTAGATGCAGCCTGTCGCTCTACTGCTTTAATTCTTCTGAATTCTGCTTGAGGATTTGACTCTCTGCTTCTAATGACTCTCATAGCCCGAGTTGGATGACTCCTTTTCAAAAGATAGGATTTGCGTTTTCCGGGCATTTCGGAAAACTATCAAGTAATAACGAATGAAAAATATCTAAACAATCTTAAAACAATGTACTTAAAACTATAAGCACATGTGAAAAATATCTAGCATGAAAATGCAATTTAAATAATTTTAAAGTACACAACTAAACCACAAACAATTTATTTACAGTGTGCACCTGAAAAAAAACAGCAAAGCCAAGTCCATATTTTTTTTAAATCAAGTCAAATCCATTTTATTTATCTATCGAGATGGAGATAGCTACAACAGTATAATACACATCATTTTTAAACTTTTTATTCAGGTGAAAACACAGTTATGAACCATCACGCGCGAACTTTCAACGCCAGTGTCGGACTTTCCTACGCCAGTTGAGGTAACGCAATGCAGATTAGACATTTTTTATGAAATTAGCATAACTCAAAAAATAATGATCATATTACTATGAAATTTTATGGACTTTGTCTTTATAAATTTTCGAGGGAATGGCCTAAAAGAATTACGAACGAGTGAATAGTTTTTAATTTATAGTCTATTGTATGAACAATAATGTCAAAATTTCACTACAAATTTTCTGATAAATCTTCGATTGGTTGTAAAATGTTGAGTTAGAACTATAAGATTGCAGTTCATTTCCCGACAAAACTATGTAATTCATTTTGGTATAAGTATTGTTAGGATGAGAATTACAATTTTTGGTGTAGCCAATTTGAAGTTTTATAAGAATTTGCTTAAATTTATGCCATTAAACACCCATTTTCAAAAAAGTGTTGTTTATTTCAAATATTGGCATCCTGTTATTAATTTCGAATAGTCTTAAACCTAGAAATAGGATTAAAGAATGTTTACATCATGTTTCTCTCAAAATGTGTTACGAACGTGTTCGCATACCTTAAGAAAAAAATTACACATTCATTCATTTGGAAGAAACAAACAGATAACAAAATGCAAAAACATATAGCATAGCAGAAATGATAAAAAATAGGATGAAGAATATTTGGCGTACAATAAAATTCGGAGTGCTTTAAATAATACCCTAACCAATAGATACGGTTAATCTAAATGAAGCAGCTCTCTTTGATCCATTAGGAATCTAATCATGTTTATGGTTCTACTTTTGGCAGAGGGATTCTTACGCACTCTTTTGTACCGGAGAATCTCTAACGGCGATGAAGGTTTTCTGAGGTGACACGAGAGAGTAAAAGCTCAAGATGTGGCAAAGTTAATGAGATCGCCGACTTCTCCACAAGAGCAGTGGCCATCTTCTGATAAAAGGAAACAGCGAATAAAAGAGGGAATGGAAATGTCCTGTTCCCATCTCTGTTTAGGACCCATCTGTGTAAAATGTTAGACTGTTATCCTCTACAAAGGGCTCCGTTGTTGAAATTTTTTTTTTCCGATCTCAAACAATGAAAGGTGGATAGTGACTTTTTCTTCAAATTCTCTTGGATAATCGGTTCCCCCTTTCAAATCCTATTGCTCTCTTTAAGCATGCGATATCGATGAAGATGGCTCCTTCTTGAGCTTTCAGGTGTAGCGGCAAAACGCCTTGCAAAGCTGCATTCGGAGTTGTACGATGTGATCCAGTAATATACAGTGTGCGAGAAGAGAAACTTCCTTCTTTAAAAGGCCAATAAAAACAAAAGCACTTCAGTTATTGTTTTAATTCTTTTTTTATTTGAGAATACAGTTTGTTTGTCTCAATGTTTGTCTCATATAGTTTTGAAAAGGTTATCAGTTGAATGACGACAACCATTGTGCATACACTGATTAAGTCGATTTTTGAAGTTCGTGTCCACTCTTTGCAGCATATCCATTGGTATGTCGACAATGGCGTCACGAATGCTGTTCTTGAGGTGAGCTGTTGTCTGTGGTAAATCTACATAAACAGGGGATTTCAAAGTGAGCCTCGTCACTGAAAAAAACGACCGCGTCTTCAGGCAGGTTGTCAAGCAGCATTTCACATGCATTTGGACGGGCAACAAAATCGCGTTAATTCTCTCACAACAGCCAATTTATAGGGATGAAATGAAAGATCTTGATGGAGAATTCGTCGAAAAGTGGTGTCGGAAATTCCCAGAGCAGCTGCATGTTTCCCTAACGCAGAACTGACTGCCTTACTCTTTCGACATTTTCAGGAGTTCTGGTGGTCCGTTCATGCCCATTTCTGGATATAGCGACACTCCCGAAACGATTTAATCCATTAATGGGTCTGTGAGGAGGAATTTCAAAGCGAAGGTGGAAGGCACTTTGCGTGGCAACAAGTGAGCCACCGTTTGAAAATAATCTCTCGACGGCGAAAGCCCGCAGTTCACTAGACCAGAGCATGAGGGCAACTGACTGAAAAAGAAGCAAACATGGGTATTTTTCCCTTCAGTAGCAATACTATCATTCCTCTACCTAACTAACTCAACGCTCTGGTGTTTTTTTAAATAAGTAAGTTTCTGTATATAGTTTAAGTTTCTGTATAAGTCCTGTATATAGGAAAATGATCCTTTGAACAGATGCTAATTTTCTTTCTAATTTCGGAGAAGATGAGGCGCATTTATACCAAGCAGGGGCATCCTTTCGGTGAGTGCTTGATATAGGGTGAACTTGGCATTAAATTGCATACTTATTACTTATATATGGTCCCATTGTTATATTATGGTCCCATTGTAATATTAGTTATATTATGGTCCCATTGTAAAGTCTTAGTCTTCCGAATGCTGTGGAATCGTAAAAATGAAACTTTATCTTGTGAAGTTGACCTAAGCATTCATAAGACGAAACCACTTACAAGAAGAAATTTACTTTCTGCTGCACAAATAACAATTAGAAAGGTGCCTACACTGTAGATATTGTTGTGGCACTTGCCATTGGACAAGCCCGCTGTCACGAAGATGCCGATTTTAGTTTAGTTATATTAACGTCCCGTTATAAAGCAACACTAGGGCTACTTTAGGAGGGACCTCATCATTTCGAACCGTGGTCAGACGACGAGGACGACACCTAAACTGGCAGCTCCCCGTCACACCAGACATTTGGCCTGACAGATTTAACTTGCAAGAGACCTCCTCACACGGTTCATTGGTGGAATCGAGTATCGATCCTGAAATCTTCCGGTTCCGAGACCTTACTATAATGCCACCGCTGCCCATTGGCAGCAAAATCTATAATTTTGCAGGTAGAGGCATCTATATTGTAACTTTTCAGACTAGTTTTTCTGCTTGCCAAAGAAATCCAGACTTCGGTTCCGTTTTTAGAAGCGAACTACTAGCAATATATGAGGGACCATTCTACACGAAAATGATCATAACAAAAGTTTGGGTTCTTACTTACTTACTTACTTTTACAGCTCAATGGAACACCTTAACAATCGGGCCTATGTTGAAGGTAAAGCAAGTTTGTCTATTCTTCAAAATTTGAAGTTGATTTCACTCCAATATAACATTCGTTTCCAATGGATCTCACCACATGTGGATCACGAAATAGCAGGCAGGTTTGCAAAGATTACCTGGTACCATCAGTACTATAATCTCAAACCCCTGAAGGACATGATGTCAAAGATGGATAGTTTCACTCCAACTGTCTGAGAGTGTGTAGTTGGGGAGAAAGATAGTTATTGACTACCCCGAAAGGATTGACGGATTGGTCCATATAAGGTTGAACAATGCTTATTCAGCAGTCGACCACAGCACATCCTGTCGATACTGCTACGTTCAGTGGTGGCGGGGTGGTCGGCTGTACTCAAGAAGAAGAGGGCTTACAAAGAAAGGAAGCAGCCATCTTCTGCTGAGCGCACATACTCGGAAATCTTCTTTCAAGCCCTAAATAAGAAGAATTGGATGTTTCCCTCTACTCATGATTGCCAATAAGCCGGGCAAGTCCTTCATTCCTTCTCATGATCAATGACAGCCAGTGGCCATCTTAAATGTCCCCAAAAGGAAAAAAATCTTATTCTCTTTGTCCGAAATGCTGCGACATCAGACTTTTACAAAGCATATTCTAGACAGCGTAGGACAGACTATAACAGAAGGAGTAGCTGACGATCCATAGACTAGACTAAGGTGCTTTCTGATTTGCCGCTGAAAAAACCAGTGGTGTTTTTTGGTCACATGAGGTGATAAATTTTGAGACCCTTCAGTGTAAACTCTACAGATTTGGAAAAACGCAGGAAAATAAATGCATTTGTGGAGAAATGGTTAAGGTTGACCACTATTTAATGAAATGTTATGGAGATCTCAGAGTTAAGGAAAAACCTGAAGATTGTACATAAGGATTTAAGTACAGTACCGATGGCACCAGGTCATCTCAAAACCCTGAAGGATAGGATGTCAAAGATTGATAGTGGCATTCCAACTGTTTGAGAGTGTACAGACTTGGAGAAAGACAGCTGTTTATTACCCCGAAAGGAATGTTAGTTTGACGTCCCTGTAAAGTTGGACAATGCTTATTCAACAATCGACAACAACACATCCTGTCGATACTGCTATAAGTGGTGGCAGTGTGGTCAGCTGTATAAGAAAGAAAGACTGCTTAGGTTATCTTTGGAAAGAAATTTATTTTTCTCTGAGAATGACTTTCAGGACATTTGAGCACTATAGCTACAAAATATTAACCTTTCACTTGGATTTACCATTCCTACGGAATCTCCTCGGTGAGTTATATGGAAATGAATCCTCGTTAAATAAATGCGGTTCAGATTCATAATTTTTAAAAATAGAATTTTAGATAGTTGTGCTATCCCCTGTGGGAGTAAACAATAAGCTGACCCAGTTACATCCAAATCGGATGAACGGTTAAGGAAGAAACATATAAACAAATGTTCATTTTTAAAAAAATATCTGTCCTGTTATATCTGAATGCAGTAGAGATAATTCAAAAATGCTTTTAATTGCACAGATGTCATTTGGCATGCAATGTACAGTTCTATCCAATTGTGGTTAAAATCTATTCAGATGAAGTTTGACGGTTAGCATATTAGTAAACACGTTAACTACAAAATAAGGAGAGAGCAACACGAATAAAATCCGGTACGCAGACGCTTGTAGAGTAAACATCTCCCTAATTTTGAACTAAATTTAATGAATAGTTTCAGCTAATACTTTTGAAATGCAAATACGAGTACATAAAAGCAGAATAACTAAAATATATCAAAGTTTCGTATTCACAGTTGGATCATTAGATCATAAAATTTCAAGTGTGTACACCTTAATCCCTTTCATTCGAGTTGCTTTCTTTGTTTAATATTTCCCTCAGTTAGGAGAAACAAAGCTAACGTTTTCAAATCAAAAAAGTTATTATCATTTTTCTATCATATTAAGGCCTTATCACACGGGGAAATTTCGTCAGCACTTTTCCGTTTCTACCCTCAAAAACCAGTCAAGCAAGTTTCGTAATCAACAACTTTTCTAACCAGTTCGAAAATGTCGTCGGAAATATTGTCCGCAAACAAAATTCAACCAATCGTGTGAAACTTTGAAGTGACGTCACTTTCACTGTCGTTTGTTGGCGGAAAATGCAGAAGATATTTTGCCGTGTGATAAGGCCTTAACAATGCCATCGTTTCTATACCGCAAAGAAATTTATAAAATGTGATCAAAACGATGAAAAATAAGACTCTATCAAATCTAAAATAGAAGAAAAGACTTGAAAATGTGATATAATTTTCATTCAGTAAGCAAAAATGTGGGAAAATATGCTGAAAACATTCTCTTGTAACAGATTTAATTCAAAAATATTGTCCAACTAAAATTAACTTCTTCAAATTTTCCAACTTTAGTGGTGGTAAAATTTCGGCTTGGGAACCGGAGGGTTTCAGGTTCGAGACTGGATTCCCCCGTGGAACCGTCGTGTGACGGGGTCTCTTGCACATTAATGCAGTGAGGCCAAACATCCCCCCTCTGGTATGGTGTTGTGTGGGAAAGGTGCCACCTCAGGTGTCATCTGACCGCAGTTCAAAATGACGAGATCCGTCCCCAAAGTAGCCCTCATGTTGTTTCGAAACGGGACGTTAATGTAACTAAACTAAAAAAAACTTACAGTTCGATCATAATTCCAAGCATGTGTTGCATTGGAATCCGAAAGGAAAAGGTTCATCCAAGTTCCAAAGTCCAATTGTTTTTAGATAATTTTTTTTTCTTTTTAAGGTGTACGAACACACTAGAAGATTTTTTTTTAAAGTTAGCTTTGAAAATCTAATTTTTTGAGAATGCGTTGTTAATATATATTTAAACTTATTTCAGTATGAGCAAACCATATTATACTAATTATTAAATAATTTAATAATTAATGAACTAATTAGCCAATGATATCTTAAATTCTAATTTGAATAGACACGCAATTCTAGTGGGAAATGATTCCTAATATGAGTCTTCATGTTGTCTGCTTCCATAAAGTTATAAAAATATATAGTTTTTTTAACAATTCTTTCATTAACGATGAACAGGAAAAAGCGAGATTTCTCCTATAATTTTAACTTTTATAAAGCTGTTAAAAATTTATTTTTATAAATATAACTTCGTTTAAGGCACAAAACATCCACTGCTGATTATTTTGATGTATAAATAATTGAATTTGGTCCATTTCTTGTTGAGTTATGATTGTTTGAATGAAGCACTATAGTGGAAAATATCATTCTTCATAAAAGGAGTTTTTTTGAATCTCGGAGCTAGAGTTTTGAGTGAAAGAACCTCCAGAAAAATCCTTATAACTTGTGAAATATTCCTACTACTGACACCACCATGGCATCGTTTGAAAGCTAAAGAATTGGAGAACATTTTGTATCATAACGTAACGTCATCCTATGCTACCGGTACCTATAACACTAAATTATCTAACCGGTTGGATGGGCACAGAATGGAAGGAAGGAAAAAAAAAGAAAAATTTTAAAGAAAGAAGGAGATGACAAACCATCCAGGTATCTCCAGAGATACTTGGTATCCATTGGTGTCAAATCCTACACGACTGCATTCAATTTTTGGTGAAGTAATAACTCGATGCAGCCACAGACATTTTAGATCAGAGAAGCAATAAAACAATATTCGATACTTTCAATGACTTTCAAAGTCCAAAGTGCGTAAGTACACCTTAAGGGCCGTTCCAGTGACCTCTCCATCCAGCAGAGGAACCCCTCTTGTGGTTTCCTGGGTTCTGTTGGAAGGCCCCGGTGGTTAGTATGTCCCAAAATAGCCTTTGCGTTGCTTCCAAATGAGACGTAAATAAAACTAAACTGGGTTCCTTTGATGCCTGTCGATTAATCCGAAACTTTGTCGGTAAGAAAGGGAGGCGGGCATCAAAGGACAGCAAGAGGGATCGAGGGGAGGAACGCTGGCCTCGCCTGGAACCCGACTTTAGTCGTAGTCAATTGGAGAGGTGTTAAACAGAAAAAATTAAGTAGAATGAGAGAAAGGATCGGAAATGGAGGTAAAAACGCGTTCTCCAACCTTGCGTGAAAGAGAAGCATTGTGGGCTCTCTCATTGTTGCAGGAAGGAAGGGAAGCGCCCTTGTTGTGCCCGCAACGCAGCGTGTTGTTCTGCGGATGCGGGAAGTTGTTTGTGGACAACACGGCATCGTTCCGTGGTTCAGCGCGCACGTGGTCATTTGAATGACCGAAGATCGAACCAAAATAACTGTCGACTGTATGATTAGAGGTGGTCTCTAGTTAGCTGTTTTACAGGGTGCGCCAGAGAAACGTACCTATTTGAAAAAAACTGGCTGTTGTTGGGCTGGCAGAGGGAAAATATGTGGTGCTACTGAAAGGGAAGGTTTCCAAGTTTATTTCTCCCTCTAGTTAGTTGCCATCATGCTCAAGTCTAGAAAATTTCGCCATCGAAAGCTCATTTTCTAATGGTCGCTCACTTGTTACTGTGCAATGTGCCTTCCGCGCCCGCTTTGAAATTCCTCTTCACAGACCGGTTCCTGGCGGTCATTCGACTCTGTCGTGGGTTAAGACATTTTGAGAGTGTCACCAAACCCAGAAATGGACATCAACGGACCACCAGAGCTCCTGAAAATGAGAAGCAGTCAGTTCTGCGTTCGGTTCGCAAAAACGCAGCTGCTCTGGGAATTTCTGACACCACTCTTCGAAGAATTCTCCATCAAGACCTTCCATTTCACCCCTATAAATTGACTGTTGTGCAAGAGTAAATGCGATTTTCTTGCTCGTCAAAATGCATTTGAAATGCTGCTTGACAACCTGCTTGAAGACGCATTCTTGTTGTTGTTATTGTTACCCATGGCACTTTCACAAGCCCGCCAACCGATAGTTGTCAGCAATTTAAGCCTAAATGAGCATCCCTTGTGTTTTCTGTAGCGCCATCTAGGGCCGATAGTAAGACTTAGCTACTTCATCCTTTCACATTCACTTGCACATCCCCTTTATACAGAGGGGGCACATTCACACTACTCACAGATAGAACACTGAATACAATTAATAAGGCTTGTGGAGTGGCTAGTCAACAGAACTTAAAAAAACATGAAAGAGCGATTCGCTGAGAGATTCGGGCAGTTCACAAAAAATACAAAAGTGCTCTCGAGTTCACAGTAAATCCTCTCAAATGAGATAAACATTGAGCTGTTTGGAGGTGATGCTGGATTGCTCAAATGCAATAGCTAAATTTTGAAGCCAAAGACTTTTAAGAGTGGCACAGAACCTAAGAGCAATTTCGGAGAGCTGGAGGTCCAGAAATGAACGCACATCGCGCTGACAACTCAGAAAGAAATTCCGCGTGGTGAAGCCCTCCTATTCGACGCACGGAATGGTCTTCTAGAATGCTGCAGTGAGGTGAAGAAGTTGGCACACGAAGTTCCGACGATCTTCGGGTGGACATATTCGTGTGAGATTAAAGATTTCATGGTATATTTTCAATTTTTCATCAATTTTAAAGTAAAATAGTTTAATTACATTTTTAACACTAAACTTGATAATACTGAATGAATATGAAACGAATCACAAGATACAATCACTAGTTTCTTTCATTATCATTATGAAAGAACGCCGAATTCTAAAAGAATACTCAAATCTAATCTATAAAAATGGATAGTTGTTAGTATAATAGAAAGATAGAAATAGGACAAATAATATTTATGATTCTCCTTTCTATATCACTCAACTTCAATGAATTTGTTCACTGCCGACAAGAAAATGAATAGCATTCCTAATGAAACAACTATTCCAAACGATTCTTCTGCAATGGCAAAGCACCGGGTGCCAGCTAGTCTGCTAATAAAACTTCTCGGTATTACTTCCAACATTATTTTATACTTTCATAAAAATGAACTCAATTATTTTGAAAGTCATTCTTTATGAATGTAATAAAAAGTAAACTTAGAAGTCAACTAACAAATAAAAATCTAGAGTCGTGCTAGGAACTAAAAAGAACAAGCCAAAAGCCAGATTGAATCAAACTTTCAAAAGGCAAGCAAAGTTCCAACTCCCATTGATGTAACTATCTATAATGTGTTTATACATGAATAAAGATCATTCCGTATTGAAAGCCGTTTATTTGAAATCAAAACTCAAATATGTATCAGCAAATACTATAATATTAAATCGAACATTTTTAGGGACTCTTTGAATACTGGAAAATTTTGTAAATGGCGGATTTTGGCTTTCAATAGGATGCTGACCCCTGATCTAACCCTAAGTAGGAAGGAAATCATCTGCCGGGGTGATAGGTCCTTCTCTCGACTGCTTCAGAATATTAATTTTTTGTTGCCGGGGATTGCTTGACAAATTATGAAAATAACAGAAGGAGTAGCAGACGATCCATAGACTAGACTTAGGGGCTTTCTGATTTGCCGCTGAAAAAACCAGTGGCGTTTTTTGGTCACATGAGCTGATAAATTTTGAGATCCCTTCAGTGTAAAGTCTAAAGGTTTGGAAGAACGCAGGAAAATAAATGCATTTGTGGAGAAATAGTTACGGTTGACCACTATTTAATGAAATGTTATGGAGATCTCAGAGTGAAGGAAGGACCTGAAGATTGTAAATAATGTTTTAAGTACGATACCGATGATACCGGATCATCTCAAATCCCTGAAGGATAGGATGTGAAAGATGGACAGTTTCATTCCAACATTTTGAGAGTGTGAGGGTGGGGAAAAAGACAGCTACTGACTACGCCGAAATGAATGTTAGTTTGACGGATCGGTCCTTGTAATGTTGGACAATGCTTATTCCGAAGTCGACCCCAACCAATCCTGTCGATACTGCTACGTTCAGTGGTGGCGGGGTGGTAGGCTGTATACAAGAAGAAGTGTAAACTCTACAGTTGGTGAAAAAGTAGCAACATAAACTTATATCGGTTTTAACTGACAAAGAAGCAGAGTAGAGTAGGCATTTAGATCAAGCAATTTCTAAAATTTGTAAAGGTGGCAGGTACTACTGCTACTAGTGATCTTATTTCTCTACTACTGGATTTGTACAATCTCATGAATCTGCGAGATTTCTATTTCTTTCGAGAAAAGGGATCGTTACATAACAATGTTCATTGGATATTGCTAATGATGAATGAGCATTCAAAATTTTTCAGATTTAATTGAGTATCTTCAATTCAATGACTGCAAGGAAAAACATAATTTTACAGGATAAAAAGGACTCCGCAGACAACTGAAGGTATAGGAAAGATTTCTTCGCGTTTCTACTCTACAGAGAAACTTCCCTAGCTCGATTTCCCAGATGATAGAGTTCCTTTCTATGAAAGTATAAAATAATGTTGGAACTACCAAGAAGTTTTATTAGCAGACCAGCTGATACCCAGTGTTTTGCAGAAGAACCGTTTGGAATTTGAACTAAATTTCTTGTTTCATTAAGAAGGAAACTCATTTTCTTGTCGGCAGTGAATACATTCATTGAAATTGAATGAGATAAAGAGGAGAAGAATAAATAGTATTTATTCTTTATTATTATTATTATTCTACTCTACAAACAAATATCCAATTTTTTTATACATTAGATTTGTGCATTCTTTTAGAATTCTAAAGTTCGGTGTTCTTTCAGAATGGTAATGAAAGAAGCTAGTAGTTCAATCTCGTGATTCGTTTCATATTCGTTCAGTATTCTCAACTTTAGTGTTAAAAAATGTAATTAAAATATTTTATTTTAAAATTGATTAAACGTAGAAAATATACCACGAGCTCTTTAATACAGTTAAAAAGGTAATTTTTAGAAAACTCAGATGGTGCAAAATTATTTGTACTATACCTGTAATTATTTTCGGAATTAACTGCAAAACATCCTAACATGTTACTAAACGTTTAATTAAAATTTCAAACTTATAGGATTGGTTCCCTAAACTTTCTCGCACACTCTCTAATAAAACTATTATCTCTCTGAGAAAAACTTACATTGCATTTACGTACAATAGATTCAAAATATTAACGCCTAGCTTGAATTTAACATCTTTACTGAATCTGTTGTGTCACCTTGGCGCATTATTTAGTTTTCAATCCATGGTTAATAGATGCTGTAAAAATATCAGCAAATATTTTTTATACTTTAGACGATTGTATTATGCCCATAACCCTCAATAAATGCAAGCAATAAGTATTCGGATTTTCACTGCAATCGGATGAGCTGAAGAGACATACAGACAAACACTCATTTTTATCTATAGAGATTACTTTAATATTTTGAAAAAAAAATCTTTACCCTTCCATTTTTATTGAAATCCTTACTTATTCTCGTCATTTTTATTGAAATTCTTATTATTTTTTATACTCTTATTATTTATTTTAACACGAATTAGATTATTTTTTATTTAAATTCTTACTTAATTCTTACCATTTTTATTGAATTCTACCAACAAAGCATTATCATGCATTGAGTTTCATCATTTCAAACCATTCGACTTTCCATTCTATTCCAACGATCAATAAGCTACTGAAGAACATCGCAAACCGAGGTGTAAAAAAAATTTCGTCGCGTTCGATACATCAATTAAGTACGCAATTAACACGTTCTTGTGCGCTGCAACGCATGCTTCGATATTTTGTTAATTATCGGAGCGAAGAAAATGCAATTAGCGCTCTCCTAAAAACCGGAACTTTGCAAGCGCGCAAAGGCAGTGGCGGTCGCCGTTAAAGCGCTGCAAGCAATTGAAGCGTCTCCTGCCAAGAATGTGCCAACATTGGAAAAAAAATCAGTGAGATCATTTTTGCCTTTATTTTCCGTCTTCTTTACAGATAGAAATAACCGAGTCGAGGGAAAGATCAATCAAATGAATGAAGATACCCATGAAACCCTAACGTATTAAAAGAAATACCCATGAAACCGTAAAGTAGGAAATGAAATGCCCATGAAACCATAAAAGTATGGAGTGAAATGCCAAATGAAACCGTAAAGTATGAAATGAAATACCCATGAAAACGTCTCTCCATAAATTAAAATGCGTGCTACAGACGAATTCTCCCCAATGCGTTGAAAACAAGTACCACATTAGCCATATTTAAATCCTTGCGCTTTTGAACTATTCGAGGTTACATGCTTTGAAAGTATAGACCGACAGACATTCCAACTCGTGTCGGACTTGGTTCAAAACTGAATAAGTGTATGCACAACAGATATTAAATCAGTATACCAGATTTCATTCATCTGGCTCTCTGATAGATGAGAATGAGCAGCTAATTAAAAGAGTTTGCTTGAGAATAAATAAGAAGGAATATATTGTTGCGAATTTCCTATCCTTCTTACTATCCTAATACGTCCATATCATTTAGTGGGGTGCGTAGGGTGAGAAGAGGAGTCCAATAATGATCAGTCTTTTAGCAGACTACACAACATAGATGACGTTTATTTACAGGACATCACAAAGACAGCAAAATTTTACAGCACAACTATGTACAGAAGACAGCTATATACAGCCGAGACGAACACACGGGACAGCACACAGCAGCATTCTACAGCAAACAGTAGTTCACGATAACAACAGTAGTTCACACGCAGAAATTCCGTAGTGACAAGGTTCACAGCACACAAAGCGACCAGACAGAATTCAGCAGGAGAGGGAATCTTTCAGGGATTCTCTCTAGGCTCATGTAGGTCTCTCCAAACGGCTGAAACGATTCCTCTGTCTCTTCTTGCTTTCGCTACCGATTCACTACTTCGCACGAGATTACTCCTCTGTTCAGGACTGCTCCGTTCCCGACGATAACACAACTTGCTCCGACATACGACGCAGGCTTCGTCAGAATACGCCACACAGCAATTCAACACTTCTTCGTTACTTCGGTATTCTCTAGGTAACTCTTCCGCTCAAGGCTCATGTTCAAGACCTCTCAATTCAGGTCTTCTCGATTCACAGACACCACACTGCTCCATCTTCAGATAGCTGGATTTATATAGCAGCGAGAGGTGGGGCTAAAACCTTCTGGACCAATCAGAAGCATTCTGTATATATATATCGGTTCCTAATAGACGGATCGAGAAAATTCTCGGTCTTTCGAGTATTATCAATTTTGTCACCAAATGGTCGCCAAGCTCTCATGTGACACCCTGGCACCATTCAATACAGATGACTGTAAATCAGTTTTCCTTACGATGACAGTGTCGAAGCGGGAAAGCAAAATTACAGTTTCGTAACTATATCAATTCCGTGAATTAAAAAATTTGAACACTTTTCCAAACAAAATTAGTTGGTACCTGTAAGTTCTGTTCGCTTAATTACAAAATCATCGAAAATATGAAATTCAATCTAGATGAAATGATCAACCTAACTGTTCCATCAAAGTTAAGACGCCATGGTTCTGCTCAAACATAAAATGGCGTCTGCCAATCAAATTCTGCTCTTCACTCGTAGGCTGCTGTTTTCGATGGCAAGATTTTCGTTATTTTACAGATCAATGTCTGGTTTGTAAATGGCTTCTTTCTGTTGAATCATTTAATATATACACTTCTAGTTGTTGTTGTTTGAGCGATAATATAAAAATGTCGAAATAAATTTATTTAACACTGACTGGTAACCGGCACGTTGCTACGGCAGAAGAAATATTATTAGGAAATATCGTTTGGAATTCGAAATAGTTATCTTGTTTCATTAAAAATGATGTTTGTTTTCTAATCGGCTGTGAATACATTCATTGAAATAGAAAGGAGAACCATAAATAGTATTGATTCAATTTTCAGTATTCTCTTCTACAAACAAATAATCACTTTTATGTATTAGATTTGTGTATTCTTTTAGAATTGTAAAGCTCGGTGTTCTTTAAAAACGTTAACGAAAGAAACGGTTCAAAATGAAGTGGTCCGTCCAAAAATAGGCCTTGTGTTGCTTCGAAACGGGACGTTAATGTAACTAAACTAAATTTGAAAATTATACTTCAGCTCATTAAATTAGCTGTTTCGAGAAATGTCGCCTTCGTTGCCGAAAAATTCTAAATTAATATTAATTTCCGCAAAGGAAAAAAAAAATAGAATTAGAAAATAATGAAATGGAAACATTCAATGCCGTAACACAATGTAAAGGGAGAAAAATTGCATGTTTTTCAACTGTATACGATTTCCACCCTGTATTTCGGAAAATAACGCTATTTAATTATTCATGAATTATTTCCCCTGCATTTAAATTTTTGATTCTATTTATTTTTGCAATAAAATTTCCTCTTTTTTTTCCGAAATGGAAAAATGTCCATTGAAAGAAAAAAGAAGAGAAACCCAAATGAATATGTTTGCATGCATTTCTTCGGAATGTGAATTGAGAACACTTGCCTTCAGTTATGCAAGAATTTTCGCCTCTTTTCCCCTTTTTTTTTCGGGTAAAACTCACTGAATTTATTTCGTGGCGAACTCTTCTCAATTTTTTTACTCACTTCCAGAATTTGTTCACAGATTTTAAATCCGATGACAGTCCCTTTAAAAAAAAGCAAAAGAAAAACTTTTTCCTTTATTTTTACTATTACCCGCGACTCTTTTCGCGTGGAAATTTTGATGAATATGTACGAAAAACTATCCAATAATGACAAATTAAAAAAAATTAAACCTAACCTAAAGACGATACGTTTAAAAGCATAAGCATATACGAAAAATATATAGCATAAATACAATTGAATAACAAAAACACACGACTAACGTAAAAACAATTTATTTACATTGTATACCCAAAATAAAACAAAACAGTAGATCAAGTCCGTTCAGTACCCTTTTATTTATGGATCAAGATGGAGAGAGCTGAAACAGTATATTACACATCATTTTTAAACTATTAATTTAAATGAAAACACAGCTGAACTTTCAACGCCAGTTGGGGTAACGCAATGCAGATTAGAAGTTTTTAATTTTTTTTATTCTGTTTTCTTTTCATTTAAAAGTACTTCAGAATGAATCCGAAAGACCGCTTCATTAACAACATTTGATTTTGAATACATCACACACTGAAAATATAAACAGAATCGTTTGAAATAATCGGTCGGAATCATGCTAACCCTAATCTGATTACTGTTTGGAAATACCAGGAGCCTTCCTCAACTTTGGTGGGACTTGAGCTTTTTGGCTCGAAAGTTATTTTTGAATAGATAAAAAATGAAATACTCAATGAAGTAAAAGTAGCCTCTGCTATATTCCTGACTCTAATTTATCTCTGCGCTCAATTTCGTCCGTTCAGCCGTGATTGAGTAACATCCATCCATCTCACATTTATATGTTAGTAGAGATATTAAAATTCTAAATTTCCCTACTTTCCCACTATAATTCCACCACGATAAACCGGAATTCTGGAATCCATTTTTAGCCTCGACAGATTTAACGTGCACCAGACTCGCTTACTCAGCGGTTCTTAGGGTCTCAAGCCTGAAACCCTCGACTTACAAAACCAAGACCAGAACGCTCATGACATGCTTCTTCTTGCATACAGCCGCCATCGCTGAACGTAGCAGTATCAACAGGATATGTTGCGGTCGACTGCTGAATAAGTATTGTCCGACCTTACAAGGACAGATCCGTCAAACTAACATTCCTTTCTGGGTAGTCAGTAGCCGTCTTTCTCCCCACCTGCACACTCTCAGACAGTTGGAATGAAACTGTCCATCTTTGAGATCCTATCCTTCAGGGTTTTGAGATGACCCGGTGCCATCGGTACTGTACTCAAATGGCTATTTACAATCTTCAGGTCCTTCCTTTACTCCGAGACCTCCACACATTCCATTGAATAGTGGTCAGGAAGGAAATCCGGCATGTTCAGATATTGATTTGGATTATAAGTGGATGGTATCTTTTTATTTTAATTTCCGGATTAGGGATAAAGTCGAAGTGACTCCTCCTTTTTTTTTGTGGACATATGCCAATTTGTTGCGCTGCTGACATATTATCTGACTTTTTGGAGGAGGCTCACAAAAAACACGTATCTAAGAGGAAAGCAACTCAGAAGACCAACCAGGTGGTCAGGTCTCGGCTTCGGAACCGAAGGGTTGCAGGCTTGAGACCCGATTACACCGAAGAACCGTCGTGTAAGCGGGTCTGGTACATGTTCAATCCGTCTGGGCCACACTTCCTACCACTGATGTGTTGTGGAAGTTTGGAGAGAAGGGGGGGGTTCCAGCTCAAGTGTCGCCCTCGTCGTCTGACCGCTGTTCAAAATGACGAGTTCGATCCCACAATACCACTAGGGTTGCTTTAAAACGGGACATAAATATGACTAAACTAAACTAAACAGAAAGCAAACAAACTAGATGGAATTCCTTTTGAATGTGGTTTTATCAGCAAAATTAACATTTGGAATCATCATCCATCTAGTTTCTGTTACCTTTTGCACTTGTGTATATAAAAACTGTAGCTGTTAACAACTCATCTTTTTTTCTTTTGGATACTGGATGGCGATGCCTGATTGCTATCCCATAATGCATTGCGAGTTTAATGTGAGTGAGATGTGATACCGTACTATTAAGCTGCACTTGTGAATGTCTTGTCTATCTTGTGTTTGTTTCGTGTGTGAATGTGGTCATTGAAGAAATGCTCCTGAAAACACAAGTCCTGTTGCGTTCAGCACAGATCATAATATTCTGAATTCCATCACAAAGCGATAAAAATATAACGAATCAGATGCATTAAATTTATTATGTGATCTTAAAGTGAAAAACTGTTTTAAGTTTAAATTGTGTCCAATACAATTTCCGTTCGCCTCTGGACAATGCTTTATTCTGAACTCGCAAATGTCGGAATTCTTATGCAGCACCCTATTTTTTGTGATTGTGACTTCTACAAGGGGCGTCAGAGAAGTTTACTTATTTGAAAGGTCAATGAAAACAAAAGTACTTCAGTTATTGTTTTAATTCTTTTTTTATTTAAGAATACAATATCCCATTTTTTTTTCAAACAGTTTTGAAAATGATATTGGTTGAATAGCGATTCCCACTGCGCATACACTGATTAAGTGGATTTTGAAGTGCGTGTCCACTCTTGGCAGCATATCAATCGGTATGTTGTCAAAGGCGTAGCGAATGTTGCTCTTGAGGTGAGCTGTTGTCCGTAGTAAATCTACATAATTTACTACGGATTTAAATCTACATAATTTACTACATAATTTTTTCAAGTAAGTTTCTCTGGCGCACCCTTTACTTCCTCGAATGCGAAGTACAGTGAAAGCCATCGAAAAAATTCGAATTCGAGATTTTCCATCTATACTTTTAAGATCTCTCTCAATTTTTTTCAACCGGTTTCAGCGGATGCTTTAAAAAATTATTCATTTATTTTTTGAGCGTGGTCTCTAAGACCACTCCTCCCTTTTAGTCTTCTAGGGATAAAAAAGGCTTTGCAGAGGGCACTAAAACTTGGGCCCCGAAATATCATCCAGTTTACTTATTATGCAGTGCTCCAGGCACTTTTAAACGAAGCGGAAAGTGATTTTACTGATAATTGTACAGATCATTCGCATAAGTTCACATTCAACCGATTCTGATACGCACGTTCAAACATCATTAATTTTTCTAGTGATAATGTATTTTGAAGAATTTATGTTGTCGCTTCTTATGTCACTTATCATTGGACAAGCCCGCTGTTGCGAAATCAGCGGTTTAAGCCGATAAGGAGCGTATCCTGTTTTAGCAGAGCCAACTAGGGCCAAGAGTGCGACTTTGCCACTAACGCATCACTCATTCCCTTGCACGACCCCCATTTTACATGAAGGCACATTCACAAAAGAACAACCACGTCCAAACCGAGACTCGAACCCAAGACGCCCAGATCACAGAGAAGACGAGCTATCTCTAAGTCAGAAAGTCAGCTGAACAGTTGATAAAACATATTAATAGGCCAAGATAAATATATGCAGCATTTGTAGGTGTATTTTTACACTAGTTTTGCTTTGACCCCAATGGATGAAATTTGGTTTACGATCTTAACATCAAATTTGTAAATGTCTCTTAAAATTTGCAGAAAAGGCATTCAGAAGTCTGTCTATCCTACTGCTCGAAAACAAACTGTCTAGATAATAGCATTAACTCGATATAGCAACTTAATCATAATATAATCTTAACTAGATATTAGCATTAATGAATAGAATACACCTCAATTAAAATACAAAACGAAGAAAGCCAGACCGATACAATTCGCTACACAAGTTTAACATCTGTAGTGTAGACACCTATTTATTGGGTTGGAGAATAAGTTCGTAGCATTCTTATATTTACGTTGTTTTCCAACGATTTTTTTTCAGTTTGACAAAGTGTATGGTAATCATTCAATTAAACTCTTTCTGTTCTACAAAACTGGGCTAATCATTTCTTTGAGTCATTTCATTTTTAATTACTTCTAAGGCTTAGAAATGGAATATCCGGGAGGTGAAAATCAACACCTGTTCTTCTTCGCTTTTCATCCAGGCCAAAAAACTGCTGAAGCAGCACGGGACATTTGTAACGAATACGGTGTCATAAGTAAGTCTGCAGCACGGTCAAGCCTGGCCTCCATCCAAAGAAGACCATGATCTGCGTTTTGGGAGGGATTGGGAGGGCATGGTGCACTGGGAAAGGCTCGAAAGGAATGTCACGGTCACCATGGGGCTCTACATAGCCCTGTTACACCGCATGAGAGAGGCTATGCGACTGAAAAGACCCCATCGACAAGGCCGAACCATACTCCTTTACGATAACGCCAGGCCCCATGTTGCACAAGTCGTCAAAGCCACTCTCTAATAACTCGAATTGGAGGTCCTTTAGCATTCCCCGTATTCTCTGGATCTTGCGCCGTCGGATTGCCGTCTTTTTCGCTCCTTGTCGAACTCTATGAGGGGCGTTACCTTCGACAGTAAAGAGGACCTCAAAAACCAGACCGGACGATTTTTGGCGGAACGGCATTGTCAAATCAGTCGAGAGGCGGGAGGAGATAGTAAACAACAGCGAAGAGTACATAATCGATTGTTTTTACTAATAATTTTCTTTATAAAAAAATCTTTGATCAAAACGCCACGAACTTATTCCCCAACCCAATAGTTATCCCTATAAGTATGCTACTGATATTAGATTCTCCTTCATCATTTTCCAACTGCACCGTCGAATAACAGGTTGTTTTTCTCCAGGCTGTCCGTCCGACCGCTGCGACATTCTAGAGGAGGCAGACGAGATCATGGAGGTGAACGGGAGGGTGCTGGACAACTGGCTGCTTTGTGACATCGCCGACTACCTGCAGAGGGTGAGTGTTTGTTGCTATTAGCGGCGGCTAGGCCCGAACTCGCGATCTGATGGTTTCGTAGCCAAGTGACATGACCACAAGACTGAAAAAGATCCCCTAATCTTGAGGATGTTGTCTGGCTTGTAAAGCTTCCACCACAATACTCCCCCTCCAGACGAACGATATTTTTGTTGCTGTTTCAATGATGATTTTAGGGGCTGTTGCGTTTTATTTTAATGCGTCTTACTCATTTTTTATCTGATTATTTATCAGTATTTTTATTTATTTTATTGGCTGATTATCTACCGCCATTTTATTGTTATTATTATTTATTTGCTGATGTTTCGCTTAATTTGATGATCACCTTAATTTGTTTATTTATTATTCCGGTAGAGGACGCCGCAATAGCTGAGGTTGAGTATTTGTTGTTTATTTTCACCTTCCTAGGTCACCATGTTACTATTCGTGACATCTAGGCTCGAACTCGCGATCTGACTGTTCGTAGCCAGATAACATGACCACCAATAACTTGACCTTGTTTCAAATGACTGACAATGTGGGCAATGACATGAACCAAAAGTTGTATTGTTGGTAAAATACGTTTACACATATTGATGTTTTTAGAAAAATTAAGTGGTGAATTTATTGAAAAAATGCAATGTATGTATTATTTTATCCATAAAGTCTTTGCATCTCAACATTTGCCGGCGTCCTGGCATAGGTGTAGCGTGTCTTACCTGTGATCTGGCCTTCAAGGGTTCGAATCTCGGTTCGGGCATGGCTGTTCTGTGCTCTATCTGTGAGATGTATGAATGAGCCCCCCTGTTAAAAGTGGTTGTGTAAGCGAATGCGTGTGTAACCTTCATTTGAGCTAGAAGTCAGACTTATGCCCTCTAGGTGCTCAGGGGTCTTTACCCTTAGAAGCTGCTGCAACGGAAAAACGGGCAAGACATCATCATCTCAAAATTTTTCTTAGATTTTGGTTCATTTCATTCATCATTGTATTCCATAACTTGTGTAGAAATAAAAATGGGATTACTCCATAACCATTTTGTGCAGAGTGCTCACCATTTTGGTTTAATTTGATTAAAATTTGCTACAAATTTTTCCTATTTCTCAAATACTTACTATATTTTCAAATATTTTTGTTTGTATTTATAGTGTCTATAATTGACAGTACATCTCAAAACAATAAATAATCTTTCAAAAAATCCGACTTTTTAAAAGTTTTTCTTGGAACGTAATGTGGTACTTTAACGTCACGTAATGACGGAAATGTTGCTATCGGCGAAAACTAGGATCGAACTTGCGATCTCCGGGTTCACAGCCAGGTAACATGCCCACAATACTACGAGTGATCACTCCACCTTACGGAGGCTACCTGGCTTGTACTACTTGTCATATTAATTTGTATTTGAAAATGCGGACCGGCATACTTCCTCTCAATAGATTTTACTCAAAATTTGAAGGAAGCCCTCAAATTTTTAGAGTCCATGTTCCAAATTTCTCGCGATTAGCTCACAGACAGGTAATCAGACATTATACCTGACATGTCTCTTCGAATTTGGGAAAGTTTGAGACCCTATCCATGCTTAGCAATCGAGAAAGTAAAAACACTTAAAGGTGCGAGAAGGACATTTCATATGCGGCCTTGACAACAAAATTGTAAACTTGCAACGATTGGCGACGGCTACACCCAAACTTGCGATCTTACGGTTCGTAGCCAGATAATATGGCTACAAGACTGAAAGTGGTCACCTAATCTTGAGAATGTGATCTGGCTTATGAAGCTTCCACTACAATACTCTGCCTCCAGTAGGACCACGGTGGCCTGTTGGTAAAGTCTCGGCTTCGGAACCGAAGGGTTTCAGGTTCGAGACTCGATTCCACCGAAGATCCGTCGTGTGAGGGGGTCTCTTGCACGTTAAATCTGTCAGGCCAAACGTCCTCCCGCTGGTGTGGTGTGGAACAGGGGGGTGCCACTTCAGGTGTCGTTCTCGTCATCTGACGGTGGTTCGAAATTACGAGGTCCATCCCAAAATAGCCCTCGTGTTGCTTTGAAACGGGACTTTAATATAACTAAACTAAACTAAACTAAACTCTGCCTCCAGTAAGAGGAGAGACGAAAGATATTTTGTGGCTGCTTTTTAGTGATGATCTTATTGGCTGTTGATGATCTTATTACTTACTTACTGCTTTTTAATGCGTCTTACCCATTTCCTTTTCTTTTTTTTTCATTTGCTGATTATTTATCAGCTTTATTTGTTGATTATTTATCGCCATTTTTTTAAATTTAATGGCTGATTATTCATCAGCATTTTTTATTTATTGGCAGATTATTCATCATCATTTTTTATTTATTAGCTTATTATTCATTGCCATTTCTTATTTACTGGCTGATTATTTTTCGCCATTTTTTATTTATGGGATGATTATTTATTGTCATTTTAAAAAAATTTCGAGTATAGGACGCCACAAGAGTTGCGTATTTGCTTATTTTCGTAGCCCTAGCTCACCAATGTTGTGCTTTAGAGATAGCTAGGATCGAACTCATGAACCAGATGACATGACCACAAGACTGAAAGCGATTACTCCGTCTGGAGGATGTCGTACGGCTTGTAAAGCTTCCACTACATGTTCTCCAACATTCATTATCTTGAATGATGATGACCGGGAACCGCATTGTTTAGGAATGATGTTCATCTCTCGGCCACAGTCGGACATTTCTCCGCGAAACTGCGTTACAAGTGGTTATCAAAACAGCAGAAACACAACACACGCGAACAAAATTGACATTTAAGTGCACTTTGTAAGCATTAAAATATAATTTTGTTTTTAATACAAAAAGTATGCATCGTGGTTGTATGAGATAGTTTAAGGAAATTGTATGTATCTCGTATTTTTGTCAAAAACCTAAAATGTCAGGTTTTCACTGATACAGGGTGCGCCTGAGAAACTTACTAATTTGAAAAAATTTCTGAGCGGTGAGTTGAGTGGGTGCAGGGGTGATATGTGCTGCTAATGGGGGATTGTAGCATTTGCGCTCCAATTATCATTTCCTACCCCCAGTTTGAAGGTTTACTGGAATTTTATTACCTTTGGCGTGGAAATTTGGCGTGGAGCGCATATTCCACTCTTGTTTTTTTATCGGTGCCGTATCCCTTCGTTAATGACCTTTTAGGCAGTGATAGATTACTTTATGATAAGATAAGATTACTAGGTGGCTTCCCCCCCCCCTTACCGTAAAAGCACTTAGCCCTTATAAATGAACTCCTTATCGTTAAATGGTTGAAATAGGGAAAATGAGAAAAAAATTCTTAACACTTTTCTCACATAATTTTACTTATCAAAATATTTCTGAGCAACTTTTGCCGGAAAATGTTGCTATTAAACAACTTTAAAATACGTGAAACGCCTTCAAAAAATAAAA
The DNA here is from genome assembly GCA_026543055.1 of Argiope trifasciata. Classification (NCBI taxonomy): domain Eukaryota; kingdom Metazoa; phylum Arthropoda; class Arachnida; order Araneae; family Araneidae; genus Argiope; species Argiope trifasciata. The sequence continues at coordinate 327,639 of JAPMOQ010011771.1, forward strand.
AAAAGGAATTTATTTTATTTATTTATTTACCTACTTTACCTCAAAATTCATAACATGAATACGTTGGTAGATTTTCTGTTAAGAAAGACTGTTAAAATTTGATTTTTGACGTAAGAATGTTACAATTTTCTTTTTTTTAAATACAGCATAGTCTTGCAAGGAATTTCATGTTTTAATTTGATTATTTGTGTTTAAATTAATTTCATTTAATTTTTCGTGTTTGATTTATTTCGCTGTACTATAAATGACAGTTTCCGAATTAAAAATTGTAATATATTTATATTACAGACATACTGCTAAATTCGTTTTTTGTAAATCGCGAGAAACAAAAATCCCCAAAAAAGTAACTACACATAAACAGCTGGTCCCAGATTTATAAAATTTGGTACATAAATAATTACTTCTTCACCAATAGATATTTATAGAAAAATATTTTATTGATAAGGATTTAAAGAGTTGCCTTGTAACTTTTGCGAATATAACAAAATTGTAATAGAGGTATTTTTAAGCAATAAATAATGGAATTTTATTTGAAAAATAATTTGCAGTAATAAAATAGAATTAAAAAAACTAAGCAAGTGTAAACTTAAAGAAATAAAGTACCTTTAAGTATTGTGAATAATTTTTCATGTATTCATTATTCATTCTTACTTTTACTGGTATTAATTTTTTTTTAACTTACTATCATTGATTAAAATTGTATTTAAGTAGCAGTATGATAGAGAATATTTTGTTGTATTTTAAAAATTTATTAATTGAAATAATTTATTTTACCTCTGTTACATATTCGAATAATAGCATTTTCTTAATAAACTATTTGTATTTACTTTACAACACGTTTTTTTATTAATATATAGCATAACCACTTTACAATGTTGAAATATTGCAAAATTTTTTAAAAAAAATAACATGTCTACTGCTAAATTAATTATATATATTTATCTTAAAGATTATGATAAAAGATGATGGCGGAACTGTAAGTAAACGCATATCCCTAATATTTATTACTAAGGCTCACTTTCTAAAATATTTGACAGATATTATACTTTAATGATTCTAAATTAATGAATATAAAATTATAGCATTTATTTCCACTCAAATTTTGAACTTGTACTACATTCATGTTTAAAAAAATTTTCTTTCTTAAAATGGATCATAAATATTTCATTTGTAGAAAAGGTTTATAATATTGAAACTTTCATGTAAATAGAAAATTTCTGTGACAATTTCTGTAATTTGAATTAAATTTTCTCCAGCGAAAAATAAAGCGAAGTTTTTTTCCCTCCTCATAGAAGACAAGCAAATTTTCAAATTATCATCAATATTTGAAATTTTTAACAATGAAAATAAAATTATTGCATTTATAACCTTAACCTTTCGAATTACTTGATTTGTTGGATATAATCAATATAAAGTTATACTTTATACTAAAAATTAAAAAAAAATCATTTAATATCTATCCTGATTGTATTATAATCAAAAAGAATTAAATAACTTGGGAAACTTGTCACTAAAAACTATAGACACATAATTTTAGAATAGCAAACCTTTATAATAATTGTTTATTAGTCAAATATTTATAATATAATCGAAATGAATTTGAAATAATGTGTGAAAACTAGGCGCTAAAAATTATAGATATATCAAATTTTTAGAATAATAATTAATAATAATTGTTGTAGATGTAAAAGTGCCAGAAATTGTTAATCTCATTGGTACTCATGTTTAATATCATTTTAGTAGAGCTAAAATTGTAATATATACTAGCAAATAATAAATAGATATCAAGAATTCTTTTGCCTTTTTCTTTCAATACATTAGTTAGTAAAGAAACTTACTTTTGTTCATTTCAACTCACCTTTTTGTAAAATATTCTTTCAAAAAAATATTTCAACTCATGTTGATTCTATTTACATAATTAATACTGCTTTTATATAGAGAAATGTCTTACGTTGTCGGATAGATAATAATATTTTACAAATAAAGAAAATAGATGTCTAAAGAGACCATTTTTACTTAAAAAATCTTGTATCTTAGATGTAATAGGGAATCTAATTCATAGGGAATTGAATTTTTAGACTCGAAAAGACGTAAGTTTTAACTTCAAACTCAGGTTTTAATGATACAACTATATAAATTAACAAAAAAAAAATCTAATGTAATGAGTCAGTAAATGGATTGATTATTTCTTTCCACCCAATTATCATTTTTTTAAGATTTTGTTTCTTTTGTAATGATATATATTAATTAAGAAATAATTTAGTTTGAATTTGCTTAATTTAATAGGAGTTTTTTCAAAATAGCAGAACTAAGGAAGATTTGTCATATTTGAATCCCCTAAATAGTTTTTAATGAAAATTGATTGTAAAATAATTTTGATAAAGGAAAAACAGTAATTTTTTGTAGTTTATTTGCCTTTAAAAATGGAATAAACTTTCTGAGTGATACTACTACTATTTATTATACTATTCTTTAATATAGAATAAAACATAGCCTATTACAATTGTTTCATCGATTCAGATAAAGAAAATGATTCCACAAATTACACCACTTTGAAAGAAAATTGTGTTCATTTTAAAATTAACTGAATCTATCGTTCCTATACAATCAATTTTTGTAGAAAATTAGACTAACTCAAGAACTTCTAAAAACGACAGCTCTAACATGCGGACAAAAACCTGCCAATGGCGATAAATTGTCTTCATTTTTCCAAACTTTAGATTTTTTTCTAATCAATGTTTCTATCTAGATCAAAGCAACATTTGTCTCACCAAACAACAATTATCAGAAAGAAAAAAAATAATTTTGCATTAGAAATGGCCTATTTGTTTGATTTTAGACGTCGATTCTGTATGAATGCCACTTATTAAAGTTGAAGTATTCTCAGCCTTGTCTATTTTAAAATGTTGAGCACTGGACCACCCGTCCTTAATCTAACAAAAAGGTAACCTGAAAAATATAGGCAAATGTAAATTTTTTTCATCACATATATGACACTTCATTCTCACTATTTCTCTTCGTTTGTTCCTACAATTTTTAATAGCTATACCACAAAGCCCATTAAAATGTTTGGAACTGAAAACGACATTGTATTTTTCTAAAACTTGAAAAAAGCATTACGATTGCTTACAAAATAAATCGTCATCATAACCAAAAGTTTCTTTTCTTTATAAAGACCTTGTGTAACTGTCGAACAATGAAAGTAAACCATGCTATGCGCGATTCTTAATTTTTTTGAAGTCATAATGATTGTATAATGTACAAGTTGCATTCCGAAATTAACACATTTGTGACCATTATTTCGAAATTTAAAACTAAGCATATCTCTCAAAATTTTCTTGATAGAAAAGTGAAATTTTGTACGTATAGATAAAAGTAAGAGAAAAATTGTACTAATTAATACTTGAAATTATGATGGATATATAAAAATTAATTTTCGTACAATTGCCTACCTTATTTAATGAAATTTTGTAATTCGAAGTGTTTAGATACAATATTAAAAAAAAATTTCTTAGGGCAACCTTTTGATGCTTTATTATTAGAAGAAAAGGTGACTTTAGAAACCATGCTAACATAGCTGCAAAATTATTTTTATCTTAATGCCTAATATTTAAATATTTACTATTGTAATTTCTCAATCTATATAAATCTATAGTTTTGGCAAAAAAATTTAGGGGCGAAAAAAGAACGAATAAAATGTAAAGTAAGATATTTTATTTTTAGCTTTCTTTCATATATAGATTTAAGACAAATTGAAAATTAGTAATAAATCATTGACAGCACTTTTAAGAAAATAGACAGAAATTTGTTACTACATTACCTGCGAATAAAACTTTAGATCATGATACTGAGTCTGAGAATTAAACGTTTTAATGAAGAACTATAGATGCATTTACATGTCGATTGATGGTACATTGGATTGTGTATAATTGTCTGACTGTAAATTAGCTAGAAAATGAGGTAATATATTTCAAATTTGAAGGAATATCAGTAATTATCAACATTTTCTTATAGAAATGTTTTTTCTTTCTGAAAATTAACCAGCATTTATTTTCTGAATTATTAATATGATTCCTATCTTATTTCAGACAAAGCGCTTAATATTTTACAAAAAACAGCTCATTTGAAGTAAAAGCTTAGGGAGTATGTATACATACAAGAATACATAAATACAAATTGAAAGAACTAAGCATTACTGATATCCACTTAAATTTCACTTGAAAGCAGTTTCTAAGTATTTTTTTTTTTTCATTTTGTTAAAAAAAGTTAGACAGTAAGAGATATAGAGATTAAAATCCCCATAAAAATAAAAATTAAACTTCACTTTATTAGATGAATTTGTATAACGCACATCAAAATTACTAATGCCTTCTGTGCGAGAAAATTATAATCGTGTTCCTTTATCATAAATTTTTTAAATGAAATATCTCACATTTCCTTTATTACTTTAAACTCTCGTCTAAAATGCAATTAAGGGTAGACAGCCGTTTTCCCACGGAAGCTTCGTCTCGTTTTCAAGGACATGGAGTATCATTATTACTCTGAACTGTGATTACCATTTGGCGTTCGTTGTAAAATCGCCAAATCTTTCATGCAAAGATAACGGTTATAATGTGACAATCCTGAATATCTTTTAATGACATGGGGGGTTAACTAGTGGAGCGCAAATGCCACTCAACCGCTAATGGAGGGGGAAGTCCCGAAGCTCATTCGTCTCTCTAATCGGCTGCCATTATGCTCTGATATAGAGAACAGCGGGCCTTCGCCATCGAGAGCTTCTTTTTTATCGGTCGCTCACTTGTTGCTACGCAACGTGCCTTCCGCGATTGTTTTGAAATTAACTGTCACAGACCCGTTCCTGGCCGTCATTCGATTCTGTTGTGGGTTAACTCATTTTGGGAGTGTTGCTAAACCCAGAAATGGACCACCAGAACTCCGAAAAATGTCGAAAGAGTGAGGCAGTCAGTTCTGCCCTCGGCTCGCAAACACGCACCTGCTCTGGGAATTTCTGACACCACTCTTTGAAGAATTCTCCATCAAGACCATCCATCTCACCCCTATAAATTGACTGTTGTGCAAGATTAAATGCGATTTTGTTGCCCGTCAAAATGCATTTGAAATGCTGCTTGACAACCTGCCTGAAGACGCGGTCGTTTTTTTTTTAGTGACGAGGCTCACTTTGAAATATCTGGTGTTTGTCGATCGACCACGGACCATAGCTCACCTCAAGAACAACATTTGCTACGCTTTTCCCAACATACCGCCTGATATACTACCAAGAGTGGACACGAGTTTCAGAAATCGATTTAATCAGTGTATACAAAGTGGGGGTCGCCATTTTATCGGTGTCATTTTCAAAAGTGTTTGAAAAAAATTGGGATATTGTATTCTCAGGTTTAAAAAAAGAATCAAAACAATAACTGAAGTACTTTTGTTTTTATCAACCTTTCAAGTAAGTAAGCTTCTCTGGCGCACCCTGTATTTTGTCATCATTCTGTCGTTATCATGTATGTATTTTGTCATCATTCCTTGTGCTGTCATTCCTGAGTAACTGCTATCTTTGTTTTTCCAGTGCATCCATTCGAGAACCGTCTGCCTCCGCATCAGACCCAAGAAGCCCCAGGAGAAAGGTATGTTCACTTGTGGCCGATAGCGGTTATCGCAGCAACAGCAGACGTGCCTTATCTCTGCACTAAAAGAGCCATGTGGATGGAAAGCGAGGCTTTTTTAAGAATTGGCCCGGGATAAGCTATAATGATCGAATGCATAATGCATGGTATTCAAGTGGGTTAAGCTTATCTGATTATATTTTCTAAGGGCCACTTTCTTCGTAATCGTATAGAAGAGAATACAGAATGACCTCGGTTAAGGGTTTTTTTTTTCATTCTGTTGGAGATTTTGTTAAATGTTTAGCCATTTTCATTTCCTAATCTTATAAGAGAGGAATTGAAAAGAGTATTCCTACTCTTAAATAATTAGAATGTTCTGAGAATTAATTGATTTACTTATTTTACCTTTGTTTTTCTTATTTAATTTACTTATTTTTTTCTTTCATTTTCTTAGTTGATTCACTTTTTTTTCTTTGTTTTTCGTGGTTGATTCACTTTTTTTCTTTGTTTTTCTTAGTTGATTCACTTTTTTTTCTTTATTTTTCTTAATTGATATAATTATTTTTTCTTTGTTTGTTTTTTTTCTTTGTAAACTTATTTTTCTCTTTGATTTACTTATTGTTTTCTTTGTTTTTGTTCGATTTCAAAATATCTGAAATCGTTATCAGCTTTGAAATTTGAGTTCAAAAACCTGATTCTAATTTCTTTACCTTTGTTCATAATATACTTGAAACATATTTTTCCTAGGCTATTTATAAACCTTATATTTTGGTCAGTGAGTCATGAACCATTCCAAATTTTTTTATAATATTTACTAATTAAGTTACTTGTCTATAAAAAAGCTATTTCAAAACGTAATATTTTAGAAAGAAGAAGTCTATCAAAGTAGGATAATTATGCAAAATATTTAATGATATACGAGTAGTTACAAAAAAAAAAAACTTATTTCATGACAGTATATGAAGGTAAATAGTTTCATGATGATCATTTTTGTCTGTATTCCCTTGCATGTTCTTCAAATATGCTCTTGTAATTGAGGATGGATTCAGGAAACTTTTTATTTCACCGAAAGAAATAAGGGGGAAGATTAATTCCTTACTTTTTAAATCCAGAATTTTTCATTTTATTTTAAATAATCCGTTTTTTGAATGTAAGCAATTAAATCATTTGACAATTTTATAATATTTTTATATTTTTTTTATTTGGCAATATATATATATATATATATATATATATATATATATATATATATAT
>JAPMOQ010011771.1:334511-438923 GCA_026543055.1 Argiope trifasciata
ATATATATATATATATATATATATATATATATATATATATATATATGCATTATAAACTTCTGCAACATAAGAATGCACCCAAAGAATGAGAGAGAAAAATCAGTAAGAAAAACCCTGCTTTTACCCTCGAATTAACACAGTGCCTGTGTAGTGAATGAAAGTAATAACTACCCCGGCGTCCAAATATTTCGACATATTGCCATCAAAAACGAATGAGGGTAGACGGGTAATAAAATGTCAGCTCGATCCTTGACAATGGACTTTCGTGGAATCGTCATCTGTGCATTGGCTCGGAATGCCTTTCGCCGACCCCATTGTCTCTGCGATGCGTCACGGCCACTAGTGGACAAATCTGGATGCCGGGGGGTCAAGTTTTTGTCCGGTCACCCTTTCACTTCCCGCCATTTGCCGCTGCAGTTGCACAGGCTTCGATTGTTAGGAGGGGTGGCAAATTGCTGTTGAAGATCGGATATTAAACTGCTTGTAAAATCTCTTTAGAGGCACTTTAAATGGCCTCTCACAAGCATATTTTTATTGAAATCCATTAAATTAATGCTAGTAAAACCGAATCAATCCTTTTCAGTAAAAATAACTTACTTAAAAAATACCCCCCCTCTCAGAATCAAAAATCAACAAATCCCGTGGTCTAAGGAATGCAAATACAGTCGATTCCGGTTAATCGGCCCACATCAGGACGCGATCATTTTGGTCCTAATAACTGGCTGGTCCGATTACACGAACATGCCCTATGTTACAAGACGAGACGTGCTATGCGTAATATATTAAAATGTCCTTATGACCTTTATTGTGCGGTACACGCGTATGGCAAGCATACAAACAAGAACTACTGTTGCTTATGAACTTTATTCATTGAAAAATAAATTTACAAACAAATTCTTCGAAACGATCTACATGATACTCAGCATGCGAAACACATTAAAAAAAAGTTCTTATGAAATTCAAGTCAACGTTTGAAGAACTTATTACCGAGCTGCCCGTTCTAAGAAACAAAGAGCTTGCTCACCTCCCACTGGTTCTTTTCCCTTTCGGACTTAATGCTGTACACAGGCGACTTGTGGCTTCTTTTTCATCTTCCCTGCCACGTTCTTTGGTCCGTTTAAACGGAATTTTGGTTCAAATAAGCGAATAATATTAGGCTTATGTACATAGGATTTGTTTTGGTTCTTTAACATTCGGTCCGATTATCCGGTGGTCCAATTAACCGGATTCGACTGTATTTAGGAGTCATATTGGACAGTAAGTTAACTTGAAAACCCCACTTTGATTATACCTTTAAAAAGTTTCGAGACCTAACAGGTAAATTTTATCCCTTAATATCTCGAAACTCCAAAGTGAGCAGGCAAAACAAAATACTTATTTACACCGCCTATTTGCGTCCAGTACTAACATATGCTTGCCCTGTTTGGGGTTATGCTGCCAGGACCAACCTGAGACTCTTAGAAATACAACAAAATAATTTAATTCGTCAATTCTGCAACATGAAATACTACATGCCTAACACCAATATGTATAAATGCTTAAATTACCCCCCTTCAAAAATTTCATAGCCAAATTAGCAACTAAATTCTTCAACAACTTAGAAACAATAGATAATCCCACAATAGCCAATATCCCTAAATATACCCCAGATACAAAAACTAAAGGACCGCGAAATATCTTGCTCTATAACAATTAACTCTCCTTTAATGTCCTCCTAGTCTACTAGTTACACTTAACGAACTTCGTTCAAACTAAACTCGCGTAAAACTCAAAGTAGTCCTGGGCAGCATACCCCCTCACCCTGACAACAACCAATCAGACTGAGTCCTGACACTCGCCACCTCACTCACCCATCCAGCTTTCCAATCCTACTTAAGCAGCTTCAAAAGGAAATTTTCGAAGACGAATAACGTCCCTAACTATCTTATTCAAATAATTTCTTCATATCTTAATAACCGCAGATACAGGGTCACGGTCAAAAATGAGCTGTCATCTGAAAAAACAATTCATGCTGGTGTTGCACAAGGGTCCAAAATCGGTCCAACTCTTTTCTCTATTTTCATAAATGATTTACCTGAACAATTTAATACCTTACTCTGTATTTTCGCCGACGACACTGCAATTTTAGCAAAAAACAAAAATGCAAACTACATCCAAATTGCACTCAATCGACACCTACAAAAAATTGAGGAATGGTTTTAAAAATTAAAAATTGCCCTCCACGTTGATAAAACTGAAGCAATTATGTTTTACAAATCTTCTAAAGTGATTAATCCCCCACAGCTAAAACTCAATAGTAAATACATCCCCTGGTCTCAGAGCTGCAAATACCTAGGTGTTATGTTGGATTGGAAACTCACTTGGAGGCCCCACTTCGTTTACATAAAAAATAAGTTCCGAGAGCTAACTAGAAAATTCTTCCCCCTAATCTCAAGGAACTCAAAAATGCTTAGGGAAAATAAATTACTTATTTACACAGCCTATTTGCGTCCAGTACCGACATATGCCTGCCCCGCCTGGGGGTATGCAGCCAAAAGCAATTTTAAAATCTTAGAGCAGCAGCAAAACCAAGTCCTCAAGCACATCTGCAAAGCGTCCAGATACCTTTCCAACAGCGAAATCCAGAAAGCTCTTGGTTACCCATCTTTTAAAAAATTTGTTCGTATGTTAACCACAATTTTTTTCAAAAATCTTGACAATATTGACAACCAAGCCATTAATAACATCCCAAGGTATAAACCCTATCCAAAAATTAAACGTCCAAAAATCATTCTCCTCGAATTAAAATCCTCAACAGCCAATAGGAAAGCGCCATTCACCCATCAACTCCCAACCGACCAATCAGAAATCTAGCTTCACCAACTCTTACTGAACAATTTTTTTCCACCCACTTTCACCCATTAAATTATATAGTTAATGATAGTTTATCAAAAACAAAGTAATAAACAGTCACTTCATTAAGGAGATAGTCTTTTGCCAAATGGACGGGTGTTCCGACAATAGAATCATTGAACTTGAAAATTTTCGCAGACGACCACTGCAAATAGCGACCGCAAGGCTTATCTGATCTTTCCATTTTCGGAGATAAACCCCTGCCGGGGCTAGGCGCAGCGTCAATTTAACTCACATTGTTTTTATTGAAATCCATCACGTGCTCATAAACATCACTTAAAAGGAATATTGTGCTTAAAACTTCCTTTTTTAAAAAGATTAAATTGAATTTACATTTACCAAAGAATGTAATTTAGTTGGTGCATAACCTAAGGCTCATTGAAAAACCCTGGGTACATTGTTTTGAATACTTCCTTTTGTCAAAACACCTTTTATGTCGTACTTCTGAATGATTAGAAGACCAAAAATAGCAAGGAATAGTTATTCAAAGGATTGAAGCACCTTTTATGTCGTACTTCTGGATGATTAGAAGGCCAAAAATAGCAAGGAATAGTTATTCAAAGGATTGAAGCCCCTTTTATGTCGTACTTCTGGATGATTAGAAGGCCAAAAATAGCAAGGAATAGTTATTGAAAGGATTGAAGCACCTTTTATGTCGTACTTCTAAAGCTGTTTTCATGCCTTTTCCAAACCATGTTCTTCATTTGTTTGTTAAAACAATGCATCTTCCCATCCTTAGGACGACACAGTACAATACTTCTGGACAATTGGACTGACAAAAATATTTAGTGTTATGATAACAGTGTTAGTAGCACCTTGTGCGAAAATGTTGTACAAAAGCGAAATATTTTTCAGAAAACATAACTTTGCGAACATCTCTGGGCCGAATTTTTAGCATGAAGCAGATGCCAAACGTAAGAAAAAGTTTTTTCTTGTTGCGATATTTAACTTTGCACTCTTCTTGAATAGCATTTCTTTTTCATATTTAAGGCGACACAGCACTAGAAAAATCATCAAAACATCGAAATTTTTTTTATTGCTCATATGATAAATTGAGTCATTCTAAATGTGCCTGCAAAATTTTGGAGCCATAGATTTATTTTTTATTAAGTGATTGAAGAATTTTTTATTTATGACAGGGGACTTACATTTATAAAAGAAGCACATTTGGCAAAAATATTTCCAATTTATCAAGAACCTTCATCAAATGAGCCTTCATCCTTAGAGCGATGCATTTGGTTCAAGAAGCAAAACTCCAATGAGACTCTCCACAGTGTCATTTGGAGCAAATGCTCAAAAGTTACAACTGCATCGGCCAAACAGACTAGCAGAAATAGCGAAGATAATAACAGAAATAACTAACACAATAATTGCAATCAGAATTGTAGAAATATACATTTAATCAATTTTGATAAGCGTATTTATTTTTTTAAAGTATTATAAGATTTGGTATTTCCGTAAGTTTTTCTTTATACATCTTTAATACACAAAGTAATATTTTGTTTCCACAAGTTTTTGCATTTTTTAACTTTAAACAATTTTAAAAAATTCGAATCACATCTTGTAAAAGTTACAGGTAAATTGGATAAGTTTTTATTTATGATTTAAATGAATAAAAACTTTAAATGCATTTTTCTCCATGTTCAATTGTTTTGCTAATATACTACTTTTCGAAAGCCTACGACTTCCTTAAAAAATGGAGATAAATGTGTGAATTTTTTTTATGAATGTTCAGATACATATGTTTTATAAAACTTAGCATGAAATTAGTCTTAGGATGCGTAGTAATTTTTTTTTAATGTCCAAAGTCAAATTTCTTGTATTGTCCAGATTTTTTTTTTGTGTTTCTTACAGTTAAAAAATTATAAAAAATTAAATATTGTTGGCAGGAGGAAATTCATGCTAAGTTTTATGTAGTATATTGATAGCTAGCTAGAAAAAAAATTGGGAAAACATCTTTCTATTTAAAAAAAGCCTTAAGATTTTAAAAGAAGCTCGAAATTACTGAAATATGTCAGCAGGAAATCTGTTTGACCATCCATTCAAGTACATGTTCTTACATTAATATCATATTTGATGAAGGAAATGGCACAGGAACCATCTTTGGCAATGAAATGTAAGCCAACATTTTGGGTCATGAAACGACAGAAGTATTGATCGTCTGCCGATCTGTCTGCTCATTTGTATATTGTAATGATTCAGCTTCTCCCCAGCCGGACCATTGTGGTTTCATTTTAACACGCTCCATAATTGCTATTTCCAGACTGGTCTCCTCAATGGCGACGTTTTATGGCAGTATAATTGCTTACAGATGGATAGGTGAGAACTCTCCTTCTACGAACGGACATCTGGCACTTCAGGGTGAGTCCAGATAAAGGAACACCCGTGTACTATTCGTGTCTGCGACACAGATGTGTATCCTGCATTGTGGACTACAAATATCCCTGCGGTCAACTGTAGACCAATGATGTTTTTGCTGAACGACGATTTTAGAATAGGCACCCCAAATGCTCCAATGTGGATGAGAGGTGGAGTTGGAAGAAGAGAGAAAAGGGGAGGTTTTTGGAGAGAAAGGAGACGAGCAGTGTTTTGGTGAAGAGGTCCAGAAGAGAGATCGGTGAAAGTCGAGCGTTCGAGAGAAGATTCCACCCGAGGAATTCAATGGACTCCTGAAGCTAACCCAGGTACCAGCGTGAGACTTCGACTGCCGATTAGCTGTTCTCGTGAGTTTCTCCGAAATATTTCGAGGAACTATTCTTGTGGTGTTGAGCTTAGAACTTTTCACTTAACCTAGATGATAAAGTGTATTTTTTTCTGTAAATAAAAGCTGTAAATAAAGTAATTTGATTAAAACGCTACCCTTTATTTGATCGGACCAGATCGAGGCTTTATAATGTGAACCAAATGCCTGAGAAATGCAACTTCTTAAATTTATGAAATAGTGGGTTGTTATAGGTCCCCTCAAAATTGTCTTGAATTTCGGCTCTGACTTTCCAGCTCGCTTCACTACACTTCAAAAAACAGAACGCACCTTTTTTAGGAAAATCAAGAAAAGGCCCTTCGTTTTTGGCTAATAATAGGATTCTTCATTAGAAAGGAATGACCCCCGCTATTTGCTCAGTCTAGTTTAGTTTATTTAGCATTCCTTTCCTACTCTCATTGATGTAATACTTATGTGTTTATATTACTAAATTTTATAGAACCGCTGTAGTCTGGTTGGTACAGCATCTGTCTCGTCGCCTTAAAGTAGCGAGTTCTGTTCTAGTCTCCATCAACGACCTCTGTGGTGGCTAATGGCAGTTGAGGCATGTTGATTATGCTGTGACTGCAAAGTTCTCCAAGCTCCCATAACAAATTACACCTCTGGGGATACTGAATCAGGGATGAGTTGGTCTCTGATTTGGATCTAAATTCTGAATGATGGATGGATGAAGGAGCTCGACCGCTCCCTTAAAAGGGTTGTGTCGTGTGTGTTCGAGCAAATTCGTACCTTCATCTTACCGGTGCTCGTTCACAACGAAAAGCACACACCTCTGGCTTCATTCGAAAGAGCTCCGCTCATTCGGGCTTGGTGTGACCAAGTGGCATTAGACCCACCACCACAATTAAATTTTATTCAAATTATTATTGATGATAATAATCATAGATTGTTATTGCTATTGATAATATAATTATAGTGATATTATCAATAGCAATAACAATCTATGATTATTATCATCAATAATAATTATAACTGATTAGAAAGTTCAAACTCTATAATACGACACGATGTGAAACTACATAATCTAAAACATCTATTAGATTCCTCAAAATTCTAAACATTTGAATTTATATAAATAAAAACGAATGCTTGTGTGCTCATGCGCTGCTGTAACGGTCATCGGACTTTGACAACCTATTGTCTGCACTTGCGCGATGGTAATACGCACAATACAATCATCTAAAGTATAAAAAATAGTTTCAGATTTATTTACCAGGACTCACCGCCAAATAACTCGCCAAGGAGACACAACAGATTCAGTAAAGAGGCTCAATTCAAGCTAAACGTTCATATTTCGCAGCTATTGTGTGTAAATGCTATGTAAATCGTTCTCTAAGGTAACAGTTTTATTACAAGGTATGCGAAAAAGTTTTAAAGCAACTAATCCTTTAAGTTTGAAATTTTAATTAAACATTTAATGAAATTCTAGCGTTTTTTGCAGATCTGGAAAATATTGGAGTATAAAAAAATTATCACCACTTCATTTTTTTTAAATTATTAATTCAACTATATCGACGATTTCATTGCACAAGTATGTTTTCTGTGTTTAATCAATTTTAAAAGAAAATACTAACAACGGACTGAACCTAAAAAATTCATGTTTTTCACATAACCGATTTTATGTCTGAAGCTTACCGGTCAAGAAGTTTATTTGTTACTGCTGAAGACGGAAAAAAAAAATGATTGTCTTGAATAATTGTTATATTATTTAAATCTTGAATAACAAAGTTAGAAATAAGAATAAATATTATTTACGCTCCTCCTTTATATATCCTACCATTTCGATAAATAAGTATTCACTGTAGATTAGAAAATAAATATCATTCTTCCTATTATTACAAACTAAACAAGACAATTATTTCAATTTTTAACGATGTTTCCAAAATTATTTTTTTCGGCGGCAGCAACGCGCCGGGTACCAGCCAGTATAATATTAGGTTGGGGAATAAGTTCGTAGCATTTTTATATTTTCTTTGTTATACAACGATTTTTTCTTTCTTTGACAAAGTGTATAGTATTCATTCGATAGAGCTCTTTCTGCTCTTCAAAATGGTGCTAATTGTCCTTTTGAGTGATTTCCAAGGCTTAGAAACGGAATATCCAGGAGGTAAAGATCAACACATGCTCTTCTTCGCTCTTCATCTAGGCCAAAATGCTGCTGAAGCAGCACGGGTCATTTGCAGCGAATACGGTGTCATAGGCGAGTCTGCAGCACGGTCAAGCCTGACCTCCATCCAAAGAAGACCATGATCTGCATTTGGGGGGGGGGGGACTGGGAGGGCCTGGTGCACTGGGAAATGCTCGAAACGAATGTCACGGTTACAAAGGGGCTCTACATACCCCAGCTTCACCACGTGAAAGAGGCTATGCGACTGAAAGAACCCCATCGACAAGGCCAAAACATACTCCTTCACGACAACGCCAGGCCCCATACTGCACAAGTCGTCAAAGCAGCTCTATAAGAGTTTGGATGGGGTTCTTTCAGCATTCCCCGTATTCTCCGGACCTTGCGCCGTCGGATTACCATCCTTATCGGACCATATGAGGGGCGTTTCCTTCAACAATAAAGAGGGCCTTAAAAACTAGACTGGTAGAACGGCATCGACAAATCCTTCGAGAGGTTGGAAGAGGTCGTAAACAACAAAGGAGAATACATAATCAATTAATTGATTGTTATTACTAATGATTTTTAAAAAAAACCGCTATTTTGATTAAAAAACGCTAAGAACTTATTCCCCAACCCGATAATAAAAGGAAGGCTGATTAAAACCGAAAAGCTGATCAACCTAAAAATTTATAAGCAAAGGAAGTTGAAAGCAATGAATGTAATCTATTCTGAAGAAAGCCGGGACTCTTTACGAATATTCATTCTGCATGGCAGAAATCGTGGGATCAACAAAGCAATACTAAATTACATTCCATCAGGCCCACAATGACATTATGGACTGCTCTAGCTCGAGGTCAAACGGACTAGACTCCCCATTGGGCACACTCGCTTAACGCACAGACATCTTTTATTAGGTGATCGAGCTCCTTTATGCTCCAGATGCGAAGTTTTTTTAACAGTTCTTCATATTTTAATTGAATGTCCTGATTTTAACCTTTGTCTTTCACATTTTTTTGGTTGTTCATTACTGGACATGCGAACATTGTTAGGGGAAAATCCCCGCAAAAATATTTTTAAGTTTTCAAAAGCAACTGGCTTTGACCACCTCATATAGACCTACATTAAGTGTTGCCAAACACATCACGGGAATGTTAGACAATTTCATCTTTGATTCTGTTGTATACTTTTTGAACGTTTTATGCAATTTTAGCTTTCTAGTTTGACCCTATGTGTGTCTCAGTGCAGCCGTTTCTGGCTCTTGTGCCATTAGACAACACAATCCAACAAAATCCTTTACGAATAAACTTCGCTAAAAGCAGAACTGTTTTTGGTTTTGTTCAGAACTTCGCGAACATTCATTTGAACAATTCCCGCGCTTTTTTATTGACTCCATTGTTCGCTGTTTACTCTTCGACGGAAACTTCGTCTTCTTGTAAACTGCAAAACAGTTCGCCGGAAAAATTGCCAAATTCTTTTTCCAAAGCGGAAATTGAACCTCAGGACGAAGCAATGCGTTGGACATTAGATTTCAAAGCCAACTTTGAACAGCTTTCAAACTTAGTCTATTTATTTACTTGCCTTGGGACTAAAATAAAGGTCGTGATGTAAAGGCTTCATGTTGCTACTGAAAGAAAATTGCTTAAGGTATCGAACTACATAAAAACATTGAGTATCGACCACATCGGCGAATTTATATTATTACTATTATTTCGTGTAATTCAGACTTTCCTTTTTCCAAAACAGTTTCTTTTTTCTAGAAGAAAGGAAAGCATAGAGGGTCACCTATTTTTCGGATAAAATTTGACTTTTATTTCCATTTTCTCTAATTTTCATAAAAATTCTCCACCGTTAATATGATATCTCAAAAACTAATAGAGGTATTCACATAAACATTTCAGAGTGTGCTTATAATAATATGGTCAATAGAATGATCCAAAAGTGTTACTATGGGTGATATACGTTATCACTTATAAGTATTTTTAGAAAAATAAAATTGTTAATTTAAGGGAAAAAAATGCATATATACACATATTTTCACCCATCACTTCTTTGCATCTCAAGATTTTACTTAGATTTCATTATATGCTATAATTCGTGTACAAAGAAAAATAGGATTGCAACATCAACATTTTGTGTACAGCGTTAACAGTTTTGGTTCAGTTTCATTCAAATTTACTACACATTTCTCAAAATATATTATATGTTGAAATAATTTCGCTGTATTTTGTATTATAATTGACTTTTCATCTAAAAACCAATGTTTTAAATGCTTTTTTAAAAATCTGACTTTTCAAAAAGCTTCCTGGGAACGTAATCGGATACCTCAGTATATTGGCACCTGACTTTTAGCTTCATTTACTTCCATTTCCTGCTTCACATGAGAATTTCCAATTTGCTGGAATTCTGGATTTTCGAGTCGCTGAGAATTCTCGGGAGAAATCAACTTTTTAAATATTTTCTATAATTAACCATCAGATAAATTCTGGTAATTTATTTTATTCTAATTACGATTTTGATACAAACTCGTAAATTAAATGCCATTTTTATAATAACTATACTCATAGAAGAATTGTAAAATTCATCGTAGAAAATAATCGTTTAATAATGATCTACTACGATAAATTTTAAAATTAAATATTTTGTGCATTTTGAGATGATTTATCGCATTCATCATCGTTTATTATATTCATAGCCACCTCCTATTAACCATTGGCGAATACGGATGAATGTAAAAAAGTACGAGAAATAGAAATTATTAAAAAAATAAAGATATGTATTAGGTTTTGTTTGGTTTGAAGGCACAAGAGACAATATAAAAGTTATACTAAACTGAATAAGTTTATTTCTATTTCAAAGTTTAATAAAAAGTTTCAGAAAAGCATTTCCATTGGAAAAAAATTGATGAATTACAATATGTCATAACGAAGAAAACTATGCGGTTTATTTTAGTATAAGTTTTGTTAGTATGATAATAATAAGTTCTTTCAGAATGATAATGAAAGAAATTGGTAATTTTATCTCGTGATTCGAGCGGAAATCTCAAATTTAATTTTAGAAAATGGGATTAAAATATTCTTTTTAAAAATGGATTAAGCATAGAAAACATATTTATACCATAAAATCGTTAATATAGTTGAAAAGATAGTTTCTGAAAATTAAGACGGTGCAAAATTATTTGTACAACAATATGTTTGGTAGTAAGTACGAAAAACGCTAAAATGTAATTAAAACTTAAAAACCTCATGGTTTGTCTCCCCAACGCTTTTTCGCATCATCTGTAAAAAAGTGGTTACCTTTGAGAATGACTTGCATGACATTTGCGTAATGTAGCGACAAAATAATACTAGCCTTTCACTTGTATTTAGCATTTCTCCGGAATCTATTGTCGCCTCGGCTAGCTATTTGGAGATGAATCTTTGGTAATTAGATACGGCTAAGATCAAATTGCTGTTTTTTTTAAATTTCAGATAATTGTACTATCCCCATAACCATGCCGTAGATTTAAGCGATAAGCTGCCCTCGTGTCATCGCCATCGGATGAACGGTTTAGGAAGAGTGAAAGACATACAGACAGACATTCATTTTTATTTACATAGATTAGAGAAAAATTAGCTTGTAAATCTTAAAAGATTTATACTAAAGAAAAGATCTACCGTCTGCACATTCAGTACATCCTTCTTCGTCCAGGGATGCAATCATGAGAATAGAAACCACTTCTTTAAATGAAAATAGCGTCTAAACGTTTCGTCCTGCTGTATTCATTGATTATCTTCAATCAAACCATTTGATGAAGGCACGCTATGGCTGACTGTTTAAATTTGCAGTAAAATCTAAAACAGTCTTCTTTATTTAAATACTTCAGAGCTTATAGAACAGTAATTAAAAAAAGAATAGTTACAGGAGAACAGTGACAAGTAACAAAAGAAGTGTAACAAGTAACAAGAGAACAGTAACAAGTAACAAAAGAAGTGTAACCAGTAACAGGAGAACAGCAACAAGTAAAAAAAGAACAATAACAAGTAACAATTGTTACTGTTCTTTACAGGAGTTCTTTCTGTTACTTAACAGGAGAACAGTAACAAGTAACAGGAGTACAGCAACAAGTAAAAAAAGAACAATAACAAGTAGCAATTGTTACTGTTCTTTACAGGAGTTCTTTCTGTTAACAGGAGAACAGTAACAAGTAACAAAAGAACAGTAATAAGTAACAGGAGAACAGTAACAAGTAACAGGAGTACAGCAACAAGTAAAAAAAAGAACAATAACAAGTAACAAGAGAGCAGTATCACTTGTTACTGTTCTTTACAGGAGTTCTTTCTGCTACTTAACAGGAGCACAGTGAAAAGTAACAAAAGAAGTGTGACAAGTAACACTAGAACAGTAACAAGTAACGGGAGAACAGTAACAAAAAAGTTTTCTTTTCTTACGTAGAAACTACCTTTCAAAAGAATTTACATTTTAGTGGGGGGGGAGGCACAGAACGTCCGTGTAAATGAAAGTGTGCCGGATTTTTCTAGAAGCAAGTCAAGATTATTTTATTTTTAGGGAGTCACGTGATCCAGTCAAGAAGCCAGAGCGAAAAAAGGCGGTGAACGTGATAAGGGTAAAGAGTGAGGCAGGTATTGATTGCAGAGAAGCTGTCTGACGGAAAACGAAATCGCTGGCAGGAAGAATTTTCCTGCTTTTGTTGAATATGAATCACATCTGCTTATAAAGTAAATTGATCAAGATTAAAATTAATTATGGTTGCTTCTCTAGATACAGCGATTATTTACGTGACAGTAATGATGGCTCGCTGGTGAACTAATCTGAAGACACAAGTTCTGTTTTCTGGGGTTTATTGGGGAACATAAAAATTAAAGGCACAGGGATACTCCATGGAGTAGTGGGCTTGGAAAACTGCACTGTGGTTTATTTCGGAAGAGAGAGAGCCAAGATCACACTCCCCACCGTCCGAGGTTCAAGTTCGATTCTGCTCAAAACAAATACGTCTAAACGAGTATCAACAATGATATCACGTGATTGGCGGGTAGCTATGCTTAGGAAGATCACGTGGCTCACTGGATTCTTAACTGCTTACATTCTAAAATGCATGCCCATTAGTGATAATCGCATGCAATCGCTCAAATGTATAAAAATATTCATTTTATAATTCGGTTTGTTTCAGTTTCAGCTATATTAACAGCTTGTTGTAAAGCAACACTAGGGCTATTTTTGGACGGAACTCGTCATTTTGAACCACGGTCAATTGACACCTGAGCTGGCACCTCCCTCTCCAAGACACACCAAAGGGTGGATGTTTGGCCCCGACGGATTGAGAGTGTACCAGACCCCCTCACACGACGGTTCTTCTGTGGAATCGGGCCTCGAACGTGAAACCCTCCGGTTCCGAAGCCGAGACTTTACCCCCAAGTCACCGCGGTTCTTTATAACTGGGAATATTAGTGGATAAAAAATCAGATAAAATACAAGACTATTAAATTATGAATTTTTTTTATCCCGCATAATTTTTGAATGTTTGAAATAAAATTTTATATTGCTACGAGCTAAATGGATAAATTAGCAACAAATTTGTAAAATTATATCTGGTTTTGAACGAAATCCCTGCAGGATATTTCAAAAAAATGTTCATAAAATGGCATGGTCGATCCGTCATCCGACAAGTACCAAAAATCGCTTAAGAACAGAGGGTTACAAATGCCTATAGAAAGCTCTAGAACCACCAGAGGGCGTTGCGATACAAACACGAGCTGAGCAAATATTCCGTTAAGGTGCGGGCTGGCATTGTGGGAGACCATTTTTGGTCCGTACGTTATCCCGGAAAGACTTAATGGTTCCATTTACCTAGCGTTCTTGCAAGAGGTTCTGCCAGAAATGCTGAATGGTGTTCCGATGCCTATACATCAACACTATGGAGCTCCAGCACATTTCAGCACAGATGTCAGAGCACATCTGAAGACGACTTTTCCTGGCGGATGGATGGGTCGAGGATGACCCATCGTATGGCCACCAAAATCACCAGATCTATATCCCTCGGATATATCTTATGGGGAAAAAAGAAAAAAGTTTTAACTATTAAAAAAAGAACTTTTTAAAAGTACTAGCGTATGAAACGCCTGTTGCAACGCCGGAAGACTTGGTATAGTGGATAATTGTGGCAACAGGGTGCGTTGGAGACACCTGGCATCTTTGAGAAGATGTGCTGTTCCATGAGAAGTAGGTGCCAGTTGTGTCTCGATGCATCTGGCAAAAAACTTTGAGCATCTCCTGCAGGCTCGACATTTGTCGTGCATGAGTCGCACGTGAGTGTTTGAAGGGGGAGTAGGCTGGAATTGTGCCAATGTAGAAGTTGAATTCCACCAAGGATCGAATTTGCAATGTTTGGGTTTGAAGTCACGCAACTTATCCATTCGGCAAAAGCGTACGCTAGTGTCTAGTGGCTGTTTCTGGCAAATTAAGACAAGTGTGTAAGTATCAATCAAATCATCTGTAGGGATTTCATTTTTGTATTATTTCAGACCCCTCTAGCGGCTCCGGATCGCATTGGCGACCCTCTGTTCCGGTCCGATTTTTAATCCTAGTTTATGATGGATCTACCCTGTCATTTTGTCCACGATGTTTTGAAACATCCTGTATAAGGAAAACCTGTCCTTTCCACCACTTGTCAGCAAACATATGTTACATAGATCTTTAATAGACTTCATGATGATGATGTGTTTCCACGGAAAGGGGGTGCAGTAGCTTCTGAGGATAAAGACCCCTAAGAACCCAGAGCGCAGAAGTCTGACTCCTAGCTCAAATGAAGGTGACACACGCACATTCGCTTGCACAACCCCTTGTTAAAGGGTGGCACATTCATACATCTCACAGATAGAACACAGAACAACCATGCGCGAACCGGGACTCGAACCCGGGACGTCCAGATCACGGGGAAGACACGTTACCTCTATGCCAGGATGCCGGCGTTTACTAGACTTGCTCAGCTTCGGTAAAAATTCCAAAATCATGATTAATTAAAATATGAAAGATATAAACACTCTGAATAAATAGAAATTTGAATTGAAGTAAATATTTATTCTACTTTTTAATGAATGTTTGGGAATTTATCTATGGTTTTGATATCCACTGCGATTTATCGCATTGCTTTGCCTTTAATGGCTTTTCTTCATCTAAAGACATTTCATTGAAAAATTATTTCTAGACTTTGGCATTTCGGTAGGAATCGTTTTTCTATAAAAATGGAATCGTTTATTCAAAATATATATTTTTTTCTAATTTATCTCAGTCATAATCAAATTAAAATAAAATGAAAGCGATTAATCGAAAATTGAAATCTTAAAATGTTCGGAGGAATTGGATTTTTTAAAACTAGGGTTGTTTAGATGTAATGTCAATTATAACATAAAATATTAAAAGTACAACAAAATTAGTTGAAAATATAATATATTTTCAGAAATAGGAAAATTTCAAGTAAATTTGAATGAAATTGAACCAAAACAGTTAACTCTCTACTCAAAAATGGTAACGAAGCAATTCTATTTTTATTTGCACACAAGTTTTAGAATGTACTGATGAATGAAATGAACTGAAATCTAAGAAAGAAGTGATGGGTAACATTCATTTTTCCATAAATTCACAGCATAATTTTTCTGAAAACAAAATTACCACAGCATAATTTTCCTAAATTCACAGCATAATTTTTCCATAAATTCACAGCATAATTTTTCTAATTATGCATGAAAAAAGTATTTCATCAACACTAAAACTTTTGCTTCATTTCATTGCCCCTATTATTTAAAACACACGCTGAGGGTTTTATGTAAATACATCCATTAGTTTTTGGGGATATCCTGTTAAGGGTCGAGAATTTTCATGAAAATGAAAGTTTTGATAAACTTAAGACAAATTTTTGCTGAAAAAATAAGTGACCTTGGATGATAGGTGAGACCTTCCTCTTCTTAGAAAAGAAACTGTTTTGGAAAGTCCGAATTACACGAAATAATAGTAATAATATAAATTGGCCGATGTGGTCGGTGTTTTGAACGTAGTCGGATACCTTAAAGATATATTTTGTTAATAAACTTTCAGTGACACAGTATTTGACTCGACGGTGCATTATCTTGCGCGCCAAAGGGAATTCGGCAGTTTGCGCATGCGCACTTTTGCTACTGGCGAATTATTACGGATTAAGGTCTAGTGCAGAGTTTCCCAAACTTTTTTGTGTCGTGCCATGTTTTTCCGTATTAAATAGACCCCCTACTTACCAGATATGGATTTCCTGTAAATTTTTAACTGTAGTGAAGTTTACTGTTAAAAACTTAAAGTAAAAACACATGTTAATTTATACATTTATTAATTGAATTTAAATTTATACTACTCAAAATAAAATTTCGTATCTGTTATGTAAAATCTATGTAACATGAAATAAACATAAAATAAACTAACATAAGCAAAAAGTCAATATTTAGATTCGGACATGGCATCAATCATCTATGGGCAAAATAAAATTTTTTTAATAAGCTTACAGCTTACACAATTTTATAAACATATTAAAAAAATTTTTTAGTTCATAGGTACTTTTATGAATAATGTAAATGTTTTGATATTATAAGATAGTATGATGTGAGTAAATAGGTACTATCAGTGTATGTGTTGAGATTTACTATCGTGGATCCCCATTTTCATTTCATGGACCCCCAAATTTTTTTTCCGCTGACTTAGACCCCTTGCAGGTTGTCATAGACCCCTAGGGGTCGATATAGACCACTTTGGGAATCACTGGTCTAGTGGTAAACATCATTTCTTTTTCCTTCAAATGAATCCTTCTTTTGAGGATTAGTGAAAAAGCACCAAACAATTCGTCGTAACACGAATGTCCTGACTCAGAGAATGATACAATCACTTTGCATTCACTCGTTGCGAGAGAAATATTCAGAAACTAGCTGCTGCTGCTAGCACAATTTCCCCGCCGACTCTGTTGGCGTGGAAATTTTGATGTATATGTACAAAAAACTGTCAAGCATTGATAAATAAGAAGAATTAACCTAACTTAAAAACCGATACATTTAAAAGTGTAAGCATTCACGGAAAATTTCTAACATAAAGACAATTTAATAATAAAAACGCACAACTGAGGTAAAAACAATTTATTTACATTGTATACTCAAAATAAAACAGCAAATCAAGTCCGGTCAAATCCATTTTAGTTATCTATTGAGATGGAGATAGCTACAACACACAAATAGCTATACACACAAATTTTCAAACTTTTCATTCAAATGAAAACATAGTTGTCAACAATCACGCGCGAATTTTTAACACCAGTTGGCGTAACGCACATGTCTCACTTTTCTACGCCAGTTGGGGTAACGCAATGCAGATTAGACATATTTTTTTTCCTTTATTCTGTTCTCTTTTGATTTAAATGTACTTCAGATTGAATTCGAAAGATCGATGCATTAACAACGTTTGATTTTAAATACATCAAACACAAAGAAAATAAACAGAATCGTTTGAAATAATCGGTCGGAATTTTCCTAAGCCTAACGTTAACTCTGTTGGGGAAAGAACTGAAGCCTTACTTATACTTGGCGGGATTTGGCCTCCGCTTTTTGGTGCGAAAGTTAGTTTTTAATGAATAAAAAAACGAACCCCTCAATGAACCGGAATAGAAAGTAGCATACGCTCTATTCCTGACTATAATCTATCTTTATACTAAATTTCTTAGCATTGTGTTCATCGGTTCTGGTGTGATTCAGTAACAAACATCCATCCATCCAAACTTTCACATTTATACATTAGTATATATTTGTGCATTCTTTTAGAATCGTAAAACTTGGTGTTCTTGCAGACTGGTAAGGAAAGAAACTATCTATTGTATCTCGTGATTCGTTTCATATTCGTTCAGAATTCTCAAGTTTAGTGTGAGAAAACGTGATTATATTTTGTTTTAAAATTGATTAAATACAGAAAATATATTTATACCATGAAAAGAAATTTTTTCCAAAATTGTGATAGCGCAAATCTATTCGTACTAATATTTTCAGAAGTTTCTACAAAAAACGCTAGAATTTAATTAAATTTTAAATTAAAATGTTTAGCCTCCCTGATCGCTCTCCCCAAAACTTTCTCGCATAATCTGAGAATGCCCTGAATGGAATTTGCGTATAATAGCTATAAAATATTAACTTTTCACTTGGATTTAGAATTTCTACTTAATCTATTGTGTCTCCTCGGTGAGTTACTTAGAGATTAATCCTATGTAAACAGATGCGTTTGAAATCCGAGTTTTTTATTTTTTAAATATGCCCGTAGGTATCAGCAATAAGCTAACCAAGTTTCATCGCAATCGGAGGAATGGTTTAGGAAGGCAAAAGAGACATGCAAACCAAAATTCATTTTTATTTATATATTAGGTTATGGAATAAGCTCGTAGCTTTTTTATATTTTCTTTGTTTTACAGCAATATTTTTTTCTGTTTGACAAAGTGTATAGTATTCATTCGATGGAGTTATTTCTACTCTACAGAACTGTGCTCATCGTCTTTTTGAATAATTTAATGTTTAATCCCTTTTAAACCTTAGAAATAGAATATCCAGGAGGTAAAAATCAACATTTTTGACCCCTGCTCTTCTTCGTTGTTCATCGAGTTCGAAAAGCTGCTGAAGCAGCACGGGACATTTGCAACGTAGATTGAAAAGGTGCCATAGGCGAGTCTACAGCACGCAAATGGTTGTAAAGTTCAATAATGTCGAATATGACGTCGATGACTCTCCCTTCGGACTGGGAGATCATGGTGTACTGGGAAATGCTCGAAAGGATTGTCGTGGTCACCAAGGAGCTCTATACATCCCAGCTATACCTCAAGAAAGAGACTATGCGACCGAAAAGACCCCATCGAAAAGGCCAAACTATACTCCTTCACGACAACGCCAGGCCCCATGTTGCACAAATCGTCAAAGTCGCACTCCAAGAGCTCGAATGGAGGTCTTTCAGCATCCGCCGTATTCTCCGGATCTTGCACTGTTGGATTACCATCTTTTCCGTCCACTATCGGAGCATACGAGGGACGTTGCCTTCGACAATGAAGATGATATTAAAAACTGACTCAAAAATTTTTTTCGATACAGGCCAAGCAATTTTTGGTGGAACGGCATCGACCAATCGGTCCAGAGGTGGGAGGAGGTCGTAAACAGCAACGGCGAATACATAATCGATTAATTTATTGTTATTACTAATAATTTTCTTTAAATGAAACTGTTTGATAAAAACGCGACGAACTTATTCCTTAACCTAATAGATGACACAAACAAAGGCTTCAACAAGAAAAGAGGGCGATGTTTTTGAAATGAATCAATGCATTCCTTCTTTTTACTGTGAGTGACTGCATCTGCACTTTACTGAAGAATTGCGACAAATTTCGAGCTATTGCATTCTTTTCGCATTTATTTAAACACTTCAAAGCTTCCGAATATTTTATTTCAGATTTCGGAGCAAATCTGGGGCGGCTCTCCACTGCGGAACGATGTCTGTTCCTTTATTTGTTATTGTAAATTTATATTTTAAAAAGTGGTGGCAACACCCACATTTGTTTCTTTTAAAGTTTTGGTTATTTCATGTATATTTCCTTTGCTAAGTAGTATTCACTTTTTTGTAAATAATTTGTCTTCAATCAGAACTCAGAGAAGTGGTATTCTTTAGGAAGCAATATGAACTATTTGTTCTGAAAGAATGAATCATTTTTTTCTGTCATCTCCTGGTTATTCTTTTTTTAAACAATTTTTTTTTTTTTTTTGTGGAAACAAATTCTGATTTCGAAAAGAATAAAAGAAAAAGACAGTTGTGTTCTGGCTAAGAAGGTCTCTGTTTGTTTTAATCTAATCTTTTTTTGATATCATGGAGTTATGCAGTTCCGATGTGAGATGGAGTCTACATTAATTACGTTTATGTCAGAAGCAAATTGGCTCAAGCCACAAATCTACTATTATTTTATTTTTATAACATTTGTTAAAGTAAAATTGTTTATTTTGCAATACATGCTGAATTATGTGACGAGAACAACAACCATTATTTATACTTGCTTCAGTATGCAACAATTCATGTCTTATGCTTAAAAAGAATTAGCATTTCACTTCTTCTAGAAGAAAATTGCAGTTGCTTTCTGCCGTTGCCTGAAATTACTTAGCAGTTTATTTGCCCACAACACTGCGATCGACAAATTTTTCTATTTTTGTTCTGATACTCCCTCCCTCCACGCGCGCGCGAACGATGGCCAATTCGAGCGATTGCGAAATTTTTCGTCCTGTTCAGAATAACTCTCTCCCCCTCGCGCATGGGAACGTTTTCCCTCCCCACCCAACACGAAGTAGACTCTCCCAAACGCATTCCAGTTACGAAAGGTAAGCTGAGCTGTAAAGCAAGTGCATTCACAACCGGTGGCGCGCCAGGAAAATGAAACTATCGCTCTTTGGCGAAATGATTGAAAAAAAAAGCGCTTTTACGAGCATTGAGCGGAAGATGAAAGTGAATTTGTGGCGGTTAGATGAATGAACGTGGAGCAGAGCAACGAACTGCAGGATAGATTCGCCTCGATACCACATTAGAGTTAAATTTTAGCAAAAGAATGTATTTGGATCGAAATCGGCGAAATGATTCGCTTTCACAGGTTATCATACAAATGCATCTGAATGGTAATTAGCAATGTCAAAGAAAAAGAAGCAATTAAATAAAATAAAAAAAAAGAAAATGAAATCTTCGATCGCACATTTCAAGTTATCATGTGAGGATATTATTATTTTTAGTCAGTTTTTATCTTAATTCATTTAAGTCATTAACCAGTTTAAACCGGTTTGAAACAATCACTCCCTTTCTTTCTTTATTTATATATATATATATATATATATAAACAAAATAAGCCAAGCAAAAAGGAACACAACCGAATCAAAACTACAACCAATAATTAATTTAGATTCATCTGTATTTTAGTTGTATCTGCATTTGCGCACACTAAATAACATGATTGATTTTATTAAAATTTAAAATTTTAAAATTGTTTGAATCCGAAATAATTTTTAGTTTCGATTCCAATTTTTAGAGTCATTTCCGCAATTAGTTTCGTTTACATAATTTTATTAATTTTATTAATTTTGATTAATTTTAATTATATGAATTTAAATCCTTTTTTTAAACTTTTAGTGATTAATTCTAAATTAAATTTTAATTTCGATTTCGACCTTATTAGTTTCGATTTCATTTTTGTTGACTCAGGAAATGGGTTGTAATTATTTTGATACTTTTATGGTTGTGTACATACATATATATCTTTTATATATACATAAACATATACATATATATATAAATATATATATATACACACACACACACTGAAGGGACAAAAGTCATGGGATGACTGTTAATATCGTGTCGGTCCTCCTTTTGCCCGGCGAAGTGCAACAACTCGACGTGTCATGGAGTCCACAAGTCGTTGGAAGTCCTCTGCAGGAATATTGAGCCATGTTGTCTGTATAGACGTCCATAATTGTGAAAGTGTGGATGGTGCAGGAGTTTGGGCACGAACGGACCTTTCGATGATGTCCCATAAATGCTCGATGGGATTCATATCGTGCGATCTAGGTGGCCAGATCATGCGCTGGAATTGTCCGGAATGTTCTTCAAACCAATCGCGAACAGTTCTGGCCCGGTGACATGGCGCATTGTCATCCATAAAAATCCCATCGTTGTGTGGGTACGTGAAGTCCATGAATGGCTGCAAGTGATCTGCAAGCAGCTGAACATAACCATTTCCAGTCAATGATCGGTTCAGTTGCACCGGAGGACCGAGTCCATGCCATGTAAAAACAGCCCACACCATTATGCAGCCATCACCAGCTTGAACAGTGCCTTGCTGACAGTTTGGGTCCATGGCTTCGTGGGGTCTGCGCCACACTCGAACTCTACCATCAGCTCGTAACAACTGAAATCGTGACTCATCTGACCACGCCACGGTTTTCCACTGGTTTAGGGACCAGTCGATATCATCACGAGCCCAGGAGAATCGCTGCAGGCGATGTCGTGCTGTCAGTAAAGGCACTCGAGTCGGTCTTCTGCTGTCATAGCCCAAGGAAGACAAATTTCGCCGTACAGTCCTATCGGAAACGTCCCTCGTACGTCCCACATTGATTCCTACAGTTATTTGACGAAGTGTTGCGTGTCTATTAACATTGACCATTCTACACAGACGTCGGTGGTCTCGGTCGTTAAGTGCAGGTGGTCGCCCACTGCGCTGTCCATGATGGGATGTGATGCCTGAAATTTCATACTCTCGGCACACTCTTGATACTGTGGATCTCGGAATGTTGAATTCACTAACGATATCCGTAATGGAATGACTCATGCGTCTAGCTCCAACTAACATTCCACGTTTAAAGTCTGTTAATTCTCGTCGTGCTGCCATAAATCACGAAAAACCTGTTCACATGATTAACTTGAACACAAATGAAAGCTCTGGAAAGCGAACTGCGCATTTATACTTTTTCGCTGCGATACTACTGCCATCTGTATATTTGCATATTGCTATCCCATGACTTTTGTCACTTCAGTGTGTATATGTATATATATCTTTTATTCGAAATCAAACTAATTTCCTGGAATAGATTTTCATTTACATGTTTATTATATTATTCCACAAAATGTTTGGAACATTTTTCTTATTTGTGTTTCTTAAATTCAAGATTGAAATAATTTATTTTTAAAAAAACCAGAAGAACGGATTTAGAATGCTTTTAAATCTTCTATCTCTGCAATAAAAGTATTAATTGCAGTATTAAAAAAACTTATATTTAAATCCATCTGCAGTGTTTTCTATAACTTCCTCTTCTATTTCTTTTTCGAATTCATCTTCAGATAAATGTTCTGAAAAATTTCCCATTACATGCCTATCATTTTTTTCTCTTCTAAAAAATATGTAAAATTTTGTTCTTGAATTTTAGATTTTAGTTTTAATTTTATTATGATGAAATCAGTCGAGAACAATTGCGTTAAATTTAGAGAACATTGGAAAACAATCTATTAAACATAATATAAATAGCATTTCTTGTGTCAAATACAAGACTCTAAACTTCGGCTGTTGCGGTATTAGCTGCGAATTTTGCAGGGTTTGTTCAAACTATGTGTACGCCGATTGAACATAATCTACAGGTTGAGATAGAGAAACTTACTTATTTGAAAGGTCAATAAAAAGGAAAGTACTTCAGTTATTGTTTTAATTCTTTTTTATTTTAGAATACAATATCCCGATTTTTTTTTCATACAATTATGAAAATTGCAATCCCCATTGTACATACACTGATTAAGTCGATTTTTGAAGTTTGTGTCCACGCTATGCAGTGTAACGATTCAGCTTCTTCCCTGCCTGACCATGATGATTTATTTTTTTCACACGATCCATAATTGCCGATTCCATACTTGTCTCTACAATGGCCACGTTTTATGGAGATGTAATTACTTACAGATGGACAGGTGGAGAACCCCCCCCCCTTCTAAGAACGGACATCTAGCCCTTTAGAGGGAGTCCAGATAAAGGAACACCCGTGCACTAATCTTGTCTGTGACACAGCTTTGTAGCCTGCTTTGTTTCCCTTTGTGAACATTCCCGAACATTCCAGAGCATTCCTGCAGTCAACTGTAGACCAGTGAAGTTTTTGTTGAACGACGATTGGAGAATCGGCAGCCCAAAGACTCCAATGTGGATGAGAGGTGGAGTCCAAGGAAGGGAGAAGAGGCGAGGGTTTTGGAGAGAGAAAGAGAAGAGACGAGGAGGTTTTATTGATGAAGAGGTCTACAGAAGATCGGAGAAAGCCGAGCGTTCGAGAAAAGATTCCACCCGAAGAATTCGGTGGATTTCAGGAGCTAACCCCGGTACCAGAGTGAGACTTAGATGGCTGGTTCGCTGTTCTCGTGAGTTACTCCGAAATATTTCGAGGAACTATTCTTGTGGTGTTCCACATGGACTTTTCATTTAACCTAGATGATAAAGAATAATTTTTCTGTAAATTAAAGCTGTAAATAAAGTAATTGGATTAAAACGCTACCCTTCATTTGATCGGACCAGATGGAGACGTTACAGTATCATATCAATCGGTATGTTGGCAATGGCTTCACGAATGCTGTTCTTGAAGTGAGCTACGCTCCGTGGTCGATCGACATAAACCAGGTATTTCAAAGTGAGCCTCGTCACTTGAAAAAACGACCGCGTCTTCAAGCAGGTTGTCAAACAGCATTTCCCTTGCATTTTGACGGGCGACAAAATCGCTTTAATTCTTGCACAACATCCAATTTATAGGGATGAAGTGGAAGGTCCTGATGGAGACTTCGCCGAAGAGTGGTGTCGGAAATTCCCAGAGCAGCTGCGTGTTTGGGAGCCGAACGCAGAACTGACTTCTCACTATTTCGACATTTTCCGGAGTTCTGGTGGTCCGTTGATGTTCATTTCTGGGTTTAGTGACACACCCGAAATGAGTGAACCCACGACAGAATCGTGGGTCAGGAACGGGTCTGTGAGGAGGAATTTCAAAGCGACCACGGAAGACACGTGGAGGTGCAACAAATGAGCGACGTTAGAAAAGAAGCTCTCGCCGGCGAAGGCACGCTGTTCTCTAGACCAGAGCATGATGGCAACTGACTAGAGGGAGATATGAACTTGGGGACTTTCCCCTCCAGTAGCATAAGAATCACCTCTCTACCCACTCAACTCGACCTCTCGGGAGTTTTTTCAAATAAGTTACTCTGGCACACCCTGTATAAAAACAAAAAAAGTGCTAATAAATTGTAATAAACAAAAATAGTAGTCATTATTATATAGTAATAAATTATTCTTAAATGAATATGCATATTTGCATAAATAATAATTATTCAATAAAAAGTAACTAAAATAAATTTGTTTTTTGTTGACCAAAATAGGAATCGATTAAATTTTTTTATTTTTTTTTATTTACTTGATTTAATTTGAGGAAAAAATTATACTTACGTAAGTTTTGCCTAGAGCATAGTAAAAAGGTAAAACAATGTATGAATTAGATTTTGTTTTCCTTGAAAAATTTGACTTAGTTTCGAAAGTTAGGGTCGTCTATAAATTAGAATGCGAAGAACGGAAGGAAGAAAGCCAAATGTTTTATGACATTATTACGGTTGATAAAAAAGTGTTTAAAATTAAACTTCAAGCTCACATTTTGTCTTCATCTTTCACTTTGAAATCAGTTTTCGATGTCATTATTTTCACCATATTCCTTTTTTCAATTGTTTTTCAAAAAATACAAAAATAGTATTTTTTTTCTCTTTTTATTAAAATTGGTCACTATGATATCATTAAAAAACAAATAATTTTTTAATATATATTAGCAATATAAGCCAAGGAAAAAAGAATATCACAAATAGAAAAGAAAAATCCGACCTGAAGACTTTTTCAAGGGTCATCCTCAGACAAGGATTCATAATAAGGGATTTTTTCTGTGAGGAATCGGACAGTGTTCAATAGTATTGATCCCTCATGACCCGAAAATTAAAGCAAAAGAGATACACCAATTTTAACAGCAAAGACACAAAACTTTAATTTTTAAATTTTAAACTTGTTTGAATCCGAAATAATTTTTAGTTTCGTTTACATAATTATATTAATTATATTAATTTAGATTTGTTTCATTAATAGGTTTAATTTCACTTAGCTTTTATTTTTGTTTACTTTTTGTAGTTTAATTCAGAATTAAATTTTCATTTCGATTCCGACACAATTAGTTTCGATTTGATTTTTGATGACTCTGGAAATTGGTTTTAATTATTTAATGCTTTTATGGTTGATTATATTGATATATTTCATAATTTGAACAAGGAAGGAACGATAACAAAATTTCTTCTTATATCGTGATACAAAAGCAAAATGACCGAAAATTTCCCTTTCAGGGATTTTTCCATGGGATTCTGATAGTTTTTTCCCCCACCTGTCGATTTTGATAAGGGCATCTTAGATATCTCTTTAAAATTATGAAAAGTGCCAAGGGTTTTTATCATTGGAAAGAAAGGGGAAAAAATGCTAAACTGAAATAAAATACAAATGATTTCACTTAACATATAAGCTCAGAGGAATCAAATATACTGACTAAATAAAATGAAAAAATTAAAAGGAAGCGCATTTCCCAAAAGGAAAAATTTCAAGTTGGGTTGTGAAAGTCACTGCAATATTATTATGAGGCAGTGAAAATCTATTTAATTCTTGTTTGCCAGCATTGCTTATCAATTACAAATTATTTATTTGCTTTCAGTTTAAATACATTCAAGAGAAATTTTTTATACGGAAACATTATGGATACAAAATATGGAATTATTATTTGCGTTATGAATTATATATGTATAATTATATATTATAATTTGTCTTAATTAGTACTCCGAGTTATTATTTGTGAATTCTTGGAATCCATCGATTTATCAGAATTATGTGTTTTCCAGCTAAATAAACAGAATAAAGCTTTAAAAATACACTAAATATTCGTTATAACACGAACTGAAACACGATTTCTTATTTATTCAGAGCTATTTAAAATAAATTCTCCATTTGAATGTTTCTCATTAATTACAGAAAATGCAAACATCTTGTTAAACAATTTCTTGTTAAACATCTTATTTCTCGAAATTAAGCTTATATATATATTCTAATGGTACGAACAAGGCAGGTGCAAAAATACGTGTTTCCTTATTTTGGCGACCTGTTGTGAGATTACAAGGTGCGTTTGGCGAAATAACTTTTTGCTCTAATGTAACCCTATTTTACGGCGTGTCTAACTCAGATTTTTTACCTTCTAATCACTTGCAACTTGCTTTACGTTATGTACTAAATAAACAAGAATGATTGTGAATTACAAGATGGAAGCTTGTTTAAAATTGTCATCGTTTGGATACGACAGTATTTAAAAACGATAAATACATTAAAAGAAAAAAAAAAGGCAGTTATATAGCTTATATTATCACGTGTACTACCTAAACATGTTGGATTATTTTTTTCTGGAAATTGTCTGTGTTTTGCTTGGAATTATCTTCACTACGTGATTAGTGCGGGGCGTTACCGTCGTGTCCTCCAAACTTATTATTTTTAAACTGTTGAACAATTTCCCGGTAAGTTTTTGAATCTTTTATATATTTAAAAAATTATTTAGTGTTTATAGATGGGTTTAAGATTAATTTTTTTTTTTTCTGAAACTGTCAACAAATAAAATGTGTAATTGGTGGTACAACCTCAATTTCTGGAAACAGTATATTTAGATATACTTCATGAATAGGAACACATTTCTATTTTTCTTATTTGACGATTGAAGATAGAACATTATTAATATTATTTACATTGAAGCTTAAATTATGTAGATAAGTGACCACGTTATTCTTTTAGTAACATCGGAACATCATGAAACCACAGCTGTAGGACTAAGCTTATTTGTATTTTGTTGATATTTATTATCAAACCCGCTAACTTTAAAATTATCAAATGGTTCTTTGACCTTTGATATTATATAGTGATGCAAACTTCATCTTGGATTTTCGGTCTATTTGTTGTCAGAGTTTTTCTCTAACTCACCGTGCCAGATGTTTTATAAATTTTTCGATAATTGTTTCAAAATGTGTAGTGCACGTACTAATCATATTGTAATTGGTAATCTAATTTCTTTCTTTCATTTGAATACCAAAGATACCATAATAAAGCACACAATTCAAAGAAATGTTATTATTAAAGGATTAAAATTTGTAATTTAAATCTACAGCTTTATTTTTAAATATTTCTCTTTTATGTTTTTATAATTGCTAAATTAAATGCTGTTTTTGTGTCAATTGTGCTTGTTTTTTCTCCAAGAAATAAATTTTTGTAGATTAAACATGAAGTTGTATTGTAGATCCTAATATATTAATACAGCTTTTGGGGACTTTAAAAAAATCAATCTTTGCTTCGTACTTTGACTTTCATAATGGTAAATAATGTGCATCTCTAGCATGCAGTTTTATTTGAAATTTAAAAACAGGTAATTTTTGGAGTAACATTCTGTTAAGTACAATATATTTCTTAAATAAGTGAGCCAGTCATATAATTTAGCTAGTTGTATATTTGACTGTTTTTAATATAATATTTCTTTATCATCTAACAAATTATATTAGAAATCAATTCATATTTTATTTTATTATGCACATAAATTAAGATCTTTTAATTTTTTCTTTTAAGATTCTATTTTATTGCAAATAAAATTTAGGAATTTTATCAGGCTTAGAAATTTTGTACTGCATTTGCACTGAAAATCTATATAATTATGTAGGAAATTTGACATGAATTGTTTTCATCTAATTTAATAACCTTCAATTTGTATCTTTTAATAAACTACAGTTTTGCTAACTAAGAGGATTTTTTAAAAAATTCTTTAAATTTATTTCACTGATTTATGACAATAATAAATTCAGTTTGACTTGGCTGATATAATATATTTAGATTCACTGAGTGGAAATGATTCTGAAATTAATGAAATTGTATTGATTTTTAATGAAAAATTGAGTTCAATTTTGTTAATACTGTTACAGAACTAAAAGGTATTTCTGAGAACTTATATGCATCTTTCATTTCATTGTTTTTAAGTTTTAAAGTAAATAAAGTTCCCAGTAAACTCCTGTAATAAATATTCTTTTATAACATGATATTAACAAATTTTGAAATTATTTTTTTCTTATAAAACAAAATTTTGTAAATTGCATAAAATACTAAGTGAAAAATACATCATGTAAACTAATTTATCTCGTTTATATTTGCTTCCATCCAGAATGTTCTGAGTTATTAAGGAACAAATATGCTTTATCTCAATATCTTAAGAATAGTAAAATGATGCAATGCAGTCTGGATTTTTAATTTTTAAACTTGGTTTAGAAAACACCAGTTTTAAAGAAATCCTGCCCTTCCTATTCTTAAAAACTCATCATTATTTGCTTTTAGTAAATGATCTAAATCGTAGATTAAAAAAATATTTCTTAAAAATTTTTACTGAAACAGGTAAAGTGATCTAAGAATTAGAATAACAGCTGAGAAAATATAGTACATCTTTTAGTAATAATACCATATTAGAAAATTAAATTTTATGTTTAAAAAAAAATGTTTATTTGTAACAGAATTGATGTTTTGAAAGTTAAAACTAGCTTATTTTAATCATTATTGCAAGAAAGCAATACTAGTGTTTTACCATCTTCTGTTTATTGGCTGGAGTAATTATTTTGCTTCAGTATTTTACTTGTTTTTCTTATTGTATTTTATCATGTTCGATAGACAGCTTTACTATTCATACATACATGAAGTGAAAAAGAAAGGAATGCATTAGCATTTAGGAAATTGGTATTTTAAATAGGGGCTGTGGTTGTCTTAGCATTCAGGTCAAAGTATAGTAGATTTGAGATATAAAACCCAATTTAATTGAAGACTTATTGTATATATTGATTGAGGTCTGTCAATGATCAAATATCTTTCTGCTGGTATATTGCAGAATTTTGTAGAGATAGAATGGTTAAATGCTACGGACAACCTGTCTCGAAATAGCCTTTGTACATCTGAAAATGTTAAAATATTTGGATTGATGCTGCTGCCTTTTTTTTTTTTCAATACATGCACTATATCCATGCTTGATAGTGTTCTTACTGTATATTCTCTGCTGAAATATATTTAATGATATTAAACTAATTTTTTTGGAATGAATATATTTTATATCTTTAAAAGTTATCTTATTCTTATAGTTATCACTTTATAGAAACCTGAACAATAAAGTTTAATAAGATAATGAAAATGTTTTTGTTCTGGAGGTGCTGTTTTTATTAAATATAAAGGAGTACACTTCTGAATATTTATTCTTTCAGTATAAAGGAAAAAGATTCATTCCTTTACCATTAAAAATGTTTATTATGTGTTTACATTGAAAAACTGTTTTGAAAATTCAACTGTGAATTGCAGTCACTTTTCATGATTTCGTACTTTAATATCTCATACCTGACAACTATGGCAACCTGGCTGTAAGTTCTCAGCTATGGTTCTGGGTTCAATGTCCACGTCCACTTAAGAATTGCCATGTTATCAGGTCTAGTTATTCGTTGGATCCTACTGGTATGGTACAGAAATTTGGTGGGCAGTTGTCAGCTTAGATGCTAGTAAAATACATTTATTCCACAGTAAAAGAGACATTACAAGTAAATCTTGAATGTAAATATTTTGGGATATGGAGCGACAAAGGCTATAATCCCCCATTACAAGTATAAAGTAAATTTGGAATAACAAAATAAAAATAATGACACCACTCAAGCAAGTGGAAATATGGAAATTAAATCGGAAATTTAGAAATTAATCGGTTTAAGTTTGGAATAACAAAATAAAATAATGATGCCACTCAAGCTAAAAGAAACGATATTAAATTATTGCTGGCTTGCTTGCTGCAACAGATGTTATCTGACTTGGATTCAGAATGAGGTCTGTCTCAGAAATTCGCAGCAACCTCCAAAATTATTGTAGTACAAATAATTTTGTACCATCTTAATTTTTCAAAAATTATCTTTCCAACTATATTGACGATTTTATGATATGAACTCATTTTCTATGTTTAATCAATTTTAAAAGAAAATAATTTAATCATATTTTCTAACATTAAATTTAAGAATTCTGTACGAATATGAAACAAATCTCGAAATTCAAATCATAGTTTCCTTCATTACCATTCTGAAAGATTGGGTAAAAAAGTCTCCGTACGCAGATACGAATGCAAATCAAAGTTTAATTTGTCACACAAAATTCATGATAAAAATGAAAACTTAAAAAAGAGTTTAAACTAATATTATTAAATATTTATTCATATTAAAAGGATGACAATACTGACAAAATTAAATGACAAATCTTTAAAACTCAAAAAATGCCGTAAACATGGAACAAAAAAGTTTCCGTACGGTGCCCTATCACACTAAAAAAGTTTACAAAAATGCGAAATATACTTAACAAAAAAGCATTTAAGGATCAGTGGGCTCTCTTTTGGCCTTTATAACCTCTCTTAGGCGTTGTGGCATTACCCCTATAAGTTTTTTTTGTTGTTTCTGAAGAAATATCCCACCAAATGCTACTAATGGTACTTTTGAGTTCAACGTTTTTTATGTGTTATATTTTTCAAGTTGTCGGCCAATTTCTTCTCACAAATGTTCGATGGGGTTTAAATCGGGTGACTGGGGAGGGCTATGCAGTTGTTCTTTAACATGGTAAAGGCACCACTCTTGGCAAATCCTAGAGGTGTGTTTAGGATCGTTGTCCTGCTGAAAAGTAAATCCAGCTCCAAGAGATAGTTTCTCTCAGCCGGATAACACATTTTGTTTAAGAATATCCCTTTATCAATATTTCCCTCGATGAATTGCAAATTTCCTACTCCAGAAGCACTCATACACCCCTACACCATAACACCGCCACCACCGTGCGTCACAGTTCTGCATAAATTCTTAGTTAGCATTTTTTCGTTTGATATTTTCCACACCGTAACTCGGCTGTCTATCCCATGGATATTAAATTTTGATTCATAATAAAATAATGGCTTGCTTACATGCTTCTTTGCAAACTCGAGGCGCTTTTCCTTCTTGCAGAAACTTATATAGGGTTTCTTCCGGGCCGCGCGTCCATGATAACCACTTTTTTTAATGACATTTCTCAGGGTTTGAGTTGAGCCTTTGATGTTGTAACTAACCATTGAATCAGCTGCAAACTGCGGTGTACTAATTCGTGGATTTTCTTGAACTTGGCCTATGATGCTTCTTTTATCCCGGCGATTTAATTTTGACGGCCTCACGGATCTATCTCTATATCTTTCAATGATATATTCCACAGTAGACTTCGATTTTTTAGTCATTTCACTAATCCTTTTCATGTATCATCTTTTCGCATTTAATCACTAATTGACGAATAGCTCTGCGAACTTCCATTTTAAGACGATCAAGAACAAACTTGAACTCAACAACTGTCAATATGTTTTTTTCTTATTAATGATTAACTTTCTAACGTCAAAGATTTACTGCGGGCCTGTTTTAAACACGTCAGAAAGAATTTGCATAACGCGTATGGAAACTTTTTTGCACTGCAATTTTCAATTAATTTTAGATACTGCAAATATGCTTTTATCGTTTTGTGAAAATGAAAATTTATAAAAATCTTTCTATAGACTTTTACTAAACACATATAGACAGTATTTAAAGAAAAATTGCAATACTTTACAAATTATGCTCATTTATTCTTAAATTTAGTGACCGTGCGGAAACTTTTTTTTACCCACTGTATGTGTGTGTGTGTGTGTGTGTGTGTGTGTGTGTGTATATATATATAGCATATAAGAGCATGAATATATATCTAATATATAAGAAGGTAACAGTAGGTAACTCTGAGGTTTTATTAGACAGTGTGGGAGAAAGTTTTAGGGGAACCAATCCTATAGTTCTGAAATTTTAACCGAACATTTAATTTTTATCATTAAATGTTACTGTAAAATTTTCCGTGGTCTTTTGGATTTAACAGATGAGGGGAGTGTATTGGCTGTTATATTATTTTCTGTTGGTTCTAAGTTATTGAATGGATAGTTGAGTGATGAGTTTTTTAAGGGGTAATCTAAACTTAAACACATTATTGGTGTTGGGCATGTCTCATGCTACAAACGTTCCTGATAAGTCGAATGCGAGTATGATTCATTTTCATAACCTTAAAAAGTAGAATATTTTCGTGCGTAAATATATGGAATACTTGTTGGTACCCGGCGCCGCCGAAAAAATATTAAGTGCCATCTATCAATAATTTATTGTTTTCAGATATAGGATGAATGGTACGACAGTAGATAAAATACGATCTATCAAATGTCCTTTTTTTTTTTTAAAAAAAATATTAGATTTGTGGATTCTTTCAGAATCGTAAGTCGTGGTGTTCTTTCAGAAGGGTAATGAAAGAAACTGTTTATTGTATCTCGTGATTCGTTTTATTTTCGTTCAGAATTCTCAACTATAATTTTAGAAAATGTGATTAAAATAGTTTCTTTTAAAATGGATTGGACACAAAAAATATATTTATACTATGAAATCGTCAATGTAGTTGAAACGATACTTATTTGAAAGTCAAGATGGTACAAAATTATTTGCACTGTTATATTTTTTGGTAGTTACTTCGAAAAAAAGGTAAAATTTAATTGAAATTTTAAAAAACGCAGGATTGGTCATCCCAAAACATTCTCGCATGGCATGTGAAAAAGTTGCTACCTCTGAAAATGACTTGCATGACATTTGCGTACAATAGTAATATAATATTATCTTGGATTTAACATTTCTACCGAATCTATTGTGTCACCTTGGTGAGTTATTTGGATATTAATTTGGTAAATAGATACGATTGGGATTCGATTTTTAAATTTTTTTATTTTATTTTAGATAGTTGTAGTATTCCTATAACCCTCCCGTAGATGTAAGCAATAAGCCGACCAAGTTGGATGAACGATTTACGAAGGCATGACAGACTTACAGACAGACATTCATCTTTATTTATATAGATATTGCACGTCTAAAGAAACGCTGTAGCAGCCCAATAGGAACGAGCAAGCGATTACGTGAGTTGCATCTGAACACTGTCGACTGAGGCAACTTCCGAAAACGCGGAAATTGTTTTCTGATTTTTGTTTTAATATCCAAGGATTAGCGAGACTCGAAATGCGGAAGTCGTTCGAACGGTGCAACCGCGAATTCGTCTGCAGTACCGACGGGTCCTTGCTTAATTGGTTTTGGGGGCTGTTAGATGGGTATCTCGACACCGCAGAAAGGTGAAATCTAACTAAAGTTGGGTTCACACGAGTCTAATTATTCCCCGCAATCGTTGCCTCTTTGCTGTTGTCCTCGTGTGAACAGTTGAGACAACGGCCAACGGTTGCCCCGTTGTGGGCACATGATATACCGACAGTAGGCATTGATCTTCTATTGCGCGCAATCGTTGCCTCTCTGATGTTGTCCTTGTATTGTCCTCGTTCGAACAGTTTGGACAATGTCCAACGGACGCCCTGTTGTGGGCACGCGATATTCCGACAGTAGGCATTCATCTACTGCACTCAGTCGTTGACTCTGCATTGTCCTCGTGTGAACAAAGACAACGTCACTCGGACAACGGCCAACGGTTGTCCCGTTGTGGGCACGTGATCTTCCACTGCGTTCAGTCTTTGACTCTGTGCTGTTGCTCGACCCCCGATAACAAGGCCCCTGCGGTGTTTCGTGACGTCACAACGAGCGGTGACACTTCATTCTCCCAACGTTGAGTCTGCGCGCCAGAAAGGCAGATATAATTATTTTCCCTTGTTCATATCGTTTCTTTAACATCCATACAGTGCAAATTAATACACATATATTGTAGAGCCCATTAGTAATTAAATTGCAACCGCCTTCCACATCACCATGGAGGTACGGCGCCTGGTATGCATTACCTTTTTTGCATTAAGTGCAGGGCAGGGCATCTCCCCTAGATTTAAAACTATTTATTTTGCAAAAAAACTAATAAGTGAAAAATATGATTAATGAATTTCAAGACAATTCTACAGAAAAATGGTTTTAGTACTATTTGCTGCACGTCAAATCCTGGAAAGCAATATTTTACAAAATATTACTCCATTCTATTCACACTTCAAAAAACATAAAACAAAACTTTGAAACATTAGTAGAACTTTCTTATTTAACTATATATTTATTACTCCTACTTTACTAAATTCATCAAGTTTCCTTTCCTTTCCTATTTCAGAAGAGCTTTTCCTTTTATCATTCAATCATGCATTGACTTCAGACCAAATTTCCAATCTATACACATTTTCTGATTTCTGCTCTGAAATGCAACCGTCATCCTTCTGCGTTCACTAAACATTTTATCTACTGCGAAATATTTTTGAATAGGACATTTCAAATATACTTCTTCAACTATGGTACAAAATTTCAATTATAATCTGAGCCATTTTTTCAATAAATTATAATTACTGCGAAATATTTTTCACTTGTACATTTCAAATATACATCTTCACCTGTGGTATAAAATTTCAATTTTAACCAGGGCCGTTCTTTTCAATAAATTAGCCAGGGTGCTAGAAATCATTTGGAACCTCAAGTGTTTTGAAAAGCAAAAAATAAAGTATAAACATATTATGGTACTATTGCTTGTCTATATGTAATTGCCTTTAATTACTTCAGAAAATTTACATTTTTGCTGATTTTTTTTATTATTAGTATTTAAAATGCTTTTAAGCTTCTTCCCACCTCACCCAACAACAATTCTTCCTTACTTTTAATTTTCTGAATTTAATTTGCTGATTTTTTTGATTAAGTTGACATATTTGTAATTCTATTTTCTATCTGTACAATGGCAGTATCAATTACTCTGCTATTTTAAAACCTAAATTTCTTTACTTCATCTTCTGTTATTTCGGAATATAATCTTTTTCTTTTTCGAATTCGTTTTTTTTTTTAAATCTTCGTAAATATTGAAATGGCATCCTATCAGTTTTGCTTCGTATAAAAATGCATTGAACTTTCTATTGAAATTTTGAACTTCAATTTTAATTTTACTTATCAATCTAAAATACTGAATCAAAATCAACAGTTTTTACTTGAAATAGTTCATTGCTAGTGTTAATTTTGGGCAATATTAAAAACTATGCTATTAAGTATAAAATAAATAGCATTTCTTTTATAAAATCTAATGTTTTACCTTTGGATACTGCTGTATTATCTCTATTTGCTTCAGTAAATCGTTCTAGGATATGATAATGATAATAAACAAATGTATACTCAAATTTTTTCAAAAACTGTATATACATAGCTTTAACTGAATCCATTTTAGTTTTCAAAAAATTATAGAAAAGCACATAAAAGTTGCAATATTCATTTTTTTTTGCAATATATACTGCTGGAAATGGTATCACAAACTAATAAATTTTAAAAATGTATGATGTGCAAGACATATAAATTGTCTGTGGGTTTAGGGCATCTTTTCTAAATTGTAAAATTTAGTACTTTCCCATCGAGTTGCTATCTTTCCCTTACGCTTATCCTCTATAATTCCTACTATTTAAATGTAGTTCACTTAATCTTTTCAAAAGAGTTTTTGCTAGTCTTTCTCCAGTCATATTGATTACTTTAATAAACCCTATAAACATCTAATTTATATTATCCTGACAATATTTAGTTACTTCTTTTAAAGCATATGTTGTCATGTAAAGAGTAGAATATGTTTCTTTTGTTAGTGTGCCGGTATCACATTTCATATTTTTCCAATCTTCCAACCAGTTCAAAAATTCATCTAAAAATTTGTATCTTTTATCAGTTTCAGATGTTGTCAGTGGTTTTTTATATTCATTATTTTCGCGAATTCCTGGAAATGGAGTTTTTACATTAACAATATCCCACCATCTATTTATTATTATGTATTCTGCTGTTTCTTTGTAGTGTGGGAACGCATATTTCTCTTCCAAACTCATTAGACTTTCAGGTATAAATTTATTGAAAATTTTAAGTACTAATTTGAAATTTTGTTTTTCTAAATTATTGGGCTTCAATGCTTTTAATGATAAATTGTATGCATATTTAACGATGTTATACTTTTCAGTTTCATATAATAATTTTAATGTTTTAAAAGATGCTGTATTGAAATCAACTTTACTGTCAGGCTTACTGCTGGAAGCCTGAATTATTTCATCATTAGAGTGAATGACATTTTCATTAGCTTCTAGAACACTTTTAGTGCAATTTTGTGAATTTCTTCCTGACATGGTTTCTTTAAAATTGGGGTAAAACATACACTTATCAACATTCTTCTGATTGATCCAGTTATTACGAATATTTTTCAATAAATTTACAGTATCGATCATGAAAAAAAGAGGTCGTTCTTTATTTACAGGATGTGGATAAACAATTGAATATGGACGTGAAGGTGAAACGAACAGAGATATTGCTTTTTGATTAATCGAATTGTTGCCTGTTACCACAAATATCACTTTAAAACCAATGTTTTCTAATCCAATGATAATTTTTTAATGAATGTATATAGAACATCTGCTGCTATTTTGTTTACAGGAAGAATGTGAACAACATCTTTATATGACGATGAAATACTACTTATCATGAAAATCATAACACTTGAGGCGGCATTTTCTGAATTGTAACTTAAACCTGATATATTTCCCCCTTTGTAATCAAAGTAGGGTTTGATGTGCATTTCATCTATTTGAAGAATCACGTTTTTATCTGAAGATACTATGAATTGTAATTTCTGCTTAATGTATCTTAAAAAAATGCAATTCATTCTGCTCTGACTGAGGGCAAGTGTTAATAGGTTTGCATATATTTCTCAGTCACAGGATGTGGTAACAAAATATAACCGGACTTTCTGACAAATTTATATGCATGTGTGCCATTGAATAAAATAATGAGCAGAATATCATCATTTCAGTAGAGTACCTTTTACTATGCTCATTTTGAATAAGCAAGGCAGATTACTCTTTCATAAATGTTATAACGTTGGTTAAAATTTCTTGGGTTATATTTAAATTATCCATGAAACCATGAATTTGGGAAATAATATCCGAATTCAGCAATGAGTTATTTTTCTTCATTTCTGGCAGATGCTCTAATATTTCATTTAAATTGTTAATGTTATGGATTTTTATTGGTAGGGAAGAAATATTTGGAATACTTGACAGGCTTGTTTTTCCAACAAAAGCTGAAACCTCTAATACATCATTTATTACAACAGACAATGCAATTTCAGGACCAGAACTTAATTCAATATTTACAAATAAAATTTTGTTTTCTTTATGAATGACATTCCAGAAATTTTTCAAATTTACTAATGAAATGCGCTGTTTTAATTCTTCCAAATTTTTAAATTCTCTTGTTTCATCGTATTTCTTTTTTTCTGTTATACTTTTCTGGAGAGCTTTCTCTATATATTGTTGCTTTAATTTCATCTTTTTTATTTCGGGATTTTCCCTTTGAAATGTTGAAGATGACGTGTAAGAGGCACAATTTGGCATCTGAGATGGAATTGCTCCAGTGACTAATCTCGGATATTTAAGAGGGGCACTTAATAATTTTCCTGACTTCGAATCAAATAGACTAGTTTCTCTTTCAATATCATTTCTTTTAAAATGTAATTCACAGACCTACAGTAAATGAAATAATTCGTAAAT
Organism: Argiope trifasciata; assembly: GCA_026543055.1. NCBI lineage: Eukaryota > Metazoa > Arthropoda > Arachnida > Araneae > Araneidae > Argiope > Argiope trifasciata. The sequence goes on from JAPMOQ010011771.1 coordinate 372,541, forward strand.
ATTGACTCCTTTAAAGTTTAATTTAAATACAGTTACAAATATACAACATAAAACTATATTTAATAATAAGTACGGATAATTTTTAATTTGTTTACTCTCAGGTATTTATCGCTGTTATATAATAAAATTTAAATATGAAAAAGCGGTTATACATGCAATAGTAAACAAAGCCTGAAAACATAATTGTGGAAAATATTCTAATTATTGTTGACAGTAATATTTCCTACATTACAGCATTTTATGAAATAATTTTTTTATAATGCACTTGATTAAAATCACGAATAATATATATTACTGAACTGTTAAGTTTCTAAAGCGAAAATAAATGACTTTTCATTTAGAAATGTTTGACATTACTTTAAAACAATTAAATGAGCTTACCCTGCTATGCGGAGATGGATAAAATCCTTCACGATGTATGGCATTTAACCATTTCTTTTTAAGCTCTTCATTTTTAGGAAAGGCAAAAACACTTACTCTTGGGCCATTCCTGTAATTTCCTTTACAGTTTGGAACACAACAGATCAGAGGCATTTTTGTTCCTGATATTTAGTAAATCCAAATCCAAATGATTTTTAGTATATCCAATTTTTCTTACAAATTAGAAAAAGCGCTTCTTGTTTACGCAAACACAGAAGGACCACTGGCTAAAAAATGGCGTGGGTGGGGAAGAGTTCGTTTCTTATCAGTGAAACTTGAAGAGGGTGAAATTCTTCCCTCGGCCCCCAAAATTACTCCCACATCCTGTAACCTCTCGAAACGACGTCATCAATTTCTGTGACGTATGTATTCTGGCTTTGTTATCGGGGGTCGTGGCTGTTGTCCCTGTTCTGTCCTCATGTAAACAGTTTAGACAACGTCTCTAGGTCAACGTCCAACGGTTGTCCGACGGGTCAACTATTTGCCATTGTACTGAGGCCGCGGTGGCCTCGTAGTAAGGTCCCGGCTCCGGAATCGGAGGGTTGCAGGTTCGAGGCCCGATTCCACCGAAGAACCGCATTGCAAGCGGGTCTGGTGCACGTTAAATTGGTCATGACCAGACATCCTAGTGTGGTGTGGAAGTTTGGAGAGAGGGGGGGTCCCAGCTCAGATTCCATCCTCGTCAACTGACCGCTTTTTAAAATGACGAGGTCCGTCTTAAAAAAGCTCTAGTGTTGCATCAAGGCGGGACGTTAATATAATTGAACTAAACTTGCCATTGTTCCGTTGTGGTCGTTGCGAGCAATAGTTAGTCGCGTGTGAACCCACCGTTGTTAGTCAGGGACAGTTGCTCCGGAGGGGGCTACATCAGAGCCCCCCCCCCCTAGTCGAATAGCAAAAAAATCGTTGAAAAACAACGTAAATATAAAAACGCTACGAACTTATTCCACAACACAATATATTTATAGAGATTATATATATATATATATATATATATATATATATATAGAGAGAGAGAGAGAGAGAGAGAGAGAGAGAGAGAGAGAGATTTTATATAGATTATACGTAGATTTTATAAGGGAAGGTGCGAACTACTTGATTTCCTTTTTGAAGCGGGACCTCAGTTTTTGATTCTAAGGCATCCACAGATACGAGGAAGTCTCCGACGATGAGAGTTCCTGCTTCGCGCCTGCTTCAGAAGTGACGTCAGGCCGCTCATGGCCCGACTCGGAATTCGCCCGCGAGCCGAACGCGCCGAATCTAGGTTTTTCCTGCGAGTCCAGTCTTCCGTGGCACACACGACTCGTGACTCAGATCCGCGAAATGAAAAGCGAAACGAAGTTGCGCACCGACAAATCGGTTCAAGGCCGAAATCATTCACGTCCGAAGATGAAACGCCAAAAATTCCGCATTCTTGTTTCTTCGTTTGAGAAAGCTTTCACCGACTTTCCATCGAGAGGACGTCGGAACCAATCGCCGGATTCATGTTTCTCACTTCCGAATCATTTGTGTTCGGTAAATGTCGCAGTCTGTTAACAGACGATTCCTTTTCAGTCATTTTATAAATGCTTCAATTTTTATTGCTGTTAAATATTATTAAAAGGAAAAGTAAACGATTTTTCTCTTCGATAAGGATATTTTGTAATTATTTTGCATAATAGCTCATGATGAATTGTAAACCTTTTGAAATTTGGCAATGGTTTATCAATTATGATGTAAAGTGAAGAGAATAAACGAAACCAGTGGAATTATGAAACGCTTGGTTTAGTTTGGTTATATTAACGTCCTGTTTTTAAGCAACACCAGATCTATATGGGGGCGGACATCGTCATTTTGATCCGCGGTCAAATGACAAAGACGACACCTGAGCTGGTATCCCCTATCTCCACACCCAGGGGTGTTTGTGCTCCGGGGAAACCCCGGAATTCCGGGGATTTTGAACTTCGATACCCCGAAATTCTGGGGATCGTCGTTCAAAAGGAAGTAGGATTAATGAATTATTTATTTTTATCTGGGTAATTTTGTTTGCTTTGAAAGCAGAAAACGCAAGGTCAGTGTGTGTGGTGAAAACTTTTCCTTTCTTTCTCCAAAGGTAGTGATAATACGTGAAAAGGGGGAAAAACTTCTTTTTTGTTCTTTCCTTATTGCGAGTTATGACTCATTTCTCCAGTTCTCGGGCATTCTCTTCTGGATTCTTTTCGGCAAGTAGGCGCGGCAGAAAAAAAAAAGAGAGAGACTTCGACCAGATGTGCGATCACGTGACTCTGGGTTCAAAGGTCTTATCTCTCCAGGCGTGCGCCAATAAGTAGAGAAGGGGGATATTTTGCCGTATTATCTATTTGTCATTGATCGCTTCGCAACTTTTTTTTCTCTGCTGTGTAAAATTTTCGTTTCATTTATTGATGCACGTGCAAATTTTTCGTTTCGTTTATTGAAATATTTTTTTTATTTATGTACTCAAGAGAATTTCACTATGAAATTTCTCGATATAAATAGTGATATTATACAATTAGAAGAAGGTGTCCGGAATGCATTTAGGTGGAATTGGATTGAGCGGAGACATGGTAATGGGGATACCATCGGCACATGGTGCAAGAGAATAAATGTTGCTGGACAAGCATATTGTGTTTTTTGTAACTCACTGCTGAAGTATGGTGGGGAAGGATTCAGGGCTTTCACAAATCATTCTAAAACTGTGACGCACATAAAATATTCAAAGTGCATTAGACATTCAATGACTTTAAGTAATTATGCTAGTTCAAAAAATACTGATGACTTACTGGAGACCGATGCTCGGCCATTGGATATAGTGACAAGAAAAGCACGCCAAGAGGTATTAATAACTTCGTTTATCGCCGAGAATTCTCTTTCTTTCAATGTAGCTCCCAATTTAATTGAACTCTGCAAACAGTTGAGCCGCGATCAGACGGCACTAAACTCGTTGGAAATGTCCAGGACTACTGCATGTTATAAGATGAAATATGGGCTCGCAAAAACTATTAAGGAAAATATCATTAAAACTTTAAAGGAGACTCCATTTTCTCTAAATTTGGATGAAAGTACTAGCAATGCTCAAGAAAGTATACTGGCAATATTGGTGCCAGTATACTTATATATATATGACAACAATCAAAATGAAGTTGTAGTTCATCGTTTTGCATCTCTAAAGATGGAATCTTGCAATTCAGAAGCTATTTTTAAAGCAGTTGCTAATACTATTGAAGATAATATTCCATGGGCAAACTGAATTAATGTATTAATGGACTCATGTAACACCATGCGTGGAAAAAAAGGGTGTTGAAACCAGACTACGATAAAAAAAAGCACCCCACTTATTAGATATTGATGGGGACACATGTCACACAGCTAATAACTGTGCAAAAAAATTTGCTTCATGTTTTGATAGATACTTAGACAATTTGTTTGACATCTATTTTGATATGAAAAGCTGCAGTAAAAGAGAATTTTTTCAAAATATGTGAATCCTTTGCCATTAAAAAACTTAAGCCCTTGAAGAGACCAGACCATAAGTGGGTGTACATTTTATGTGTTTTAGAAAGAATCAAAGATCTGTGGGATGCTCTTATTGCATTTTATTTTCACTACTTGGATAAAACTGATAAAGGGGATTATTTTTCTTATGTTGAAACTGTATACAATAAAAGAAATATTTCTGCAGCTTAGAAAAAAATTGTTGAAGGGGTGTATTCTTGCTTGCATTCCCACCAACTCACAAAGGATGCTTTAGCTCGGAAAAAAAGAATACTAAATGGGTTATTTGTTATGCAAAACAAAACTTTATTGCATATGGCATTATATTCAACAGTATTACCAGAGTTCAACATATATATTAAATTATTTGAAACAAACAAAAAAAAAAAACAATGCTTCATTTCATACATTCCAGTATTTATAAATTGATGGCAAAATTTTTCTCTTTTTTTATGAAGCCAGAAAATATAGAGTGCACATCTTATAAGGATTTATTAAAGGTTGATGTCACAAATCCAGAATTCCATCTACCTAGCAAAGTAATATTTACTGCTGCAGAAGCTTCCACTCTCCTGAAGAAATTATCAAAAAATCATCCAATAGCAAAAGAATTCCAATATTCTCTAATAAAAGCTTATACTAATACAGCACAGCATATGAAACAGAATTACCCTTTAAAAATTCATATCTAATTAGTTTTACAGCATTAGATCCAGAGCTAAGAAGTAAAACCAGTACAATATTAGCTTTTGAAAAATTATCATCTTTTATGTCCCATATTTTTAGTGATAATGAAAAGTCAAAAGTAGAAGCTGAAATAAGGTTATACCAGAGTGATATTAATATCACCAAAGAAATGCTCTACACATCTGATGAAAGTGGAAATCGTCATGTGTACAATTGATAAATATTGGTCTAAAGTTTTTAATTTAAAAGATGATTTCACAAATGATTGTAAGTATCCTTCATTGGCTAAATTGGTCAAAGCCTGCCTTAGCTGCTTCCATGGCCCATTAGTGGAAAGTGCATTCAACTTAATGGATACACTTGTTACTGACTATAGAACCTGTCTTAAGATTGATTCCCTAAATGCAGAGCAGACTATTAAATATGATTTAATGGCTTCTAAAGAAACCTCATGTGAAAAATATGGCTCAAAAAAGTCCAATGACTGATCTAATTCACAAAGATCTCTTACTGAATATGAACAGAAGTTGGAAATAATATCAAGAGGACTTAAAAACATGTATTTCAGATGAGTCACCTATAAAAGTCTGTAAAAAACCTTCTACATTAGCAGAGAAGCAAACTGCTTCTACCTCTGCATGTGCAGTTCTCGAGGAAATTTCTTCAACTGTAAATGAGGAAAATAAAAGTCAACCTTCCTGCAATTATGAAGTTCACCACAAAAGAAAGACAAGCCCACAAACATCAGAAAATAAAAAAAGCAGCAGAAATTAGATAATTTTTTTTAAAGAATTAATTCAGGGGATTTAAAATATTTACATAAAATGTAGCAGTTTATATGTTTGAAAATTTATGGTTATTAATTTTGCAAAAAAAAAAAGTAATTCATTGAACTTTTATAATTAGGTCATTCAATACTTCATAATTGTAAATTTTCATTTCTCTCCCCCCCCCCCTTCTCGAAACTCCAAAATGTCGGTAGTAAGTCCGTAAAAGTTTCAGGGGATTTTTTGGGGTCCCACAAACACCCCTGCACACCACACGACCGGAAGTATGTTTGGCCCCGACGGATTGAACGGGCAACAGACCCGCTTTCACGGCGGTTCTTTGGTTGAATCAAATCTCGAACCTGAAACCCTGCCTGTTCCAAAGCCTAGACCTTAACACAAGGCCACCGCGGCCCTCCATTTTTTTTTTTTTTAAAGATTTTAACTACAAAAACATTTAAATTTTTTTTAGTGCGAAATCGAATGCTTGGAGTCTTGTTTTAATTTTTAAGCATATAAGATACTCTGAAATCTACAGAATATAAATATAATATAATGATATTTTGAACGTCTAATTTAAATCCTAATTAATTTCTAAAGCTTTATTTTAATTTAGCCTATAGTAACTTCATTCTAAAATATTCTCTTGATTCTTGATCCGATTCCATGATATCTACTTAATGCATTCAAGAAATGTTTTGTAAAGTTCTTTAGTCAGCGATTCTCACGGTGAGAGTGAAAGATAAAAATTGCTGACTTATCACATACTTTTTTTAAAAAGGTCCCTGAATGTTTCCCTTATCATGTGATCGAAATCCCCATGAGAATCTTGATAATATGTTGACAGTATAAACAATATTTTCCCCTGTCAAGATATGTTATATAACACGAGGGAAAATTACTTTCTGCCCCTATCATTCACTTCTGCTTGTAAATAAGCTGCCTGTCTCCGGAAGAATGGAACGAAATTAAAAATGAAGTCTTCTTCAGTGTCTTCGGACCTGACATCTTCTTCTAAAATTTTAAATCATTACATATATATAAATTCGAAGCTCAAGAAAACGGTTGGTTTTCTAGAAAGCATGCTAAAATTTATTTGGGAGGTTGAGGAAGAATTCCTTTTCACGGGAAAAAGGACACTAATTCTTTGTGAAGTTATTGTTCCCAATGGCACTTGTCATTGACAAGCCCGCTGATCGCTGTCAGATTTTAAGCCGAAACGAGCGTCCCTTGTTTTTTCAGTAGCGCCAACTAAGGCCAAGAGTACGACTTGGCTACTTCACATTCGTTTGCACAACCCCTTTTTACAGGAGGGAACATTCACACTACTCACAGGTGGAACACAGAATAACAAGCATGCCCGAACCAGGACCAGGATGTCCTAAGCCAGGACGCCAGGTGTTTGACTAGTGTTATTTTTCAAATTCTTAAGGTATCCGACTACGTTGAAAACTCTGGTTAACGACCCCATTGGCGAATTTTGTCCAAATATTGTCATTTCTTGTAGTTCAGACTTCCTTCTTCCCAAAACAGTTTATTTTCTGTAGGAAAAGGAAAGCCTGATCTATCATCGAGTGGAATTTTAAGCAAAACATATTTCTCAGCTAAAATTTTTTTCACTTCAATTTTAATTTTCAGGAAAATTCTCCAACGTTAACATGACATCTCAAACTCTAATGGCGGTATTGACACAAAAATTTCTACGTGTGTTTTTAATAAGATTTGCAATGAAAGGAACCAAAAGTTTGTGTTGGTGAAATACTTTTTCATCTATAGGTGTTTTTTAGAAAATCAAGTTGTGGAATTATGGAAAAAATGCATATATACGTAATACATATATTTGACCCATAACTTCTTTACCTCTCAAAATGTTTGGTTCATTTCATTCGTCATTGTACTCTAGAACTTATGTACGAAGAAAAATAGGATTGCTGCATTATCATTTTGTGTAGAGTATTAACCGTTTGAGTTTAATTTCATTAAAATACCAATTTTATTTCTTAAAATGTAATTTCATTTTTGCATTTATAGTGCTTATAATTGACAATACAACTTCAAAAACATCAATAGTTTTTTAAAAAAATGCAATTTTTTAAAATTTCCGCTTCGCACCTCAACTCTTCTTTCTTTTCAAATTTTAATAGTTTGCAAAGTACCGAATCATGAATCCCCTTTTTTCGTGATGATTTGCTGGCAGTTGGAAATTTCAGCGCGAGACGTTGCGGCTATCATATTCCTTTGATTTTCCGTTGTCCTCCAATTCGAAGTTTCTATTTTTGTGTTTTTTCCTGTCCCGAGTGTGAAATTTGTTATTTTAAAAATATTTCTTCACTCCGAGATCTATTAAATATATATAAAACTGTATTCTATTATATTCGATATTTAACAAAATTCCAAATTATTAAATGATATTACGAATATTGTTTAATGTCATACGATATTGTACAATAATCGATATTAAACAATTTTCCACAATATTAAATGATATTGAAAATATTGATTTATGTCATACGATATTGTACAATAATATATGATATTATACAATATTCCACCTTTTTAAACAATACTGCTCGAAAATTTATGATATTAAACAGTATTGCGAATGTTGATTAATGTCATACAATATTGTTCGACATTATATCATAATAAACAATACTACGCAGTAATAAAAAATATTGTGAATATTGATCAATGATCACCCGATATTGTACAATATTTTATCTTTATAATGCATAATTATTATCCAATAAAGATGGACTGGTGGCATTTACGAAAACGTTATTTCCTAGTGAACAGTCAATGTTACACCAGAACATTTAAGCCTCGGTGGCCTGATGGTAATGTCTCGGCTTCGGAACCGGAGGATTTCAGGTTCGAGGCCCGATTCCACCGAAGAACCGCCGTCTTAAGCGGGCCAGGTGCGCGTTCCATCCGTTGTCCTCCCGCAGGTGTGGAAGTTTGGGGTGTCAGCTCAGGTGTCGGTCCTCGTTCAAAGTGACGAGGTCCGTCCCAAATAGCCCTCATGTTGCTTCAGAACCGGACGTTGATATAACTATACTCGATTCTTTGTAATCACTAGTTATGACTAGGGTGTTTTGCTGATGTACTGCAGAGTTCTGGAAACTTGCGTGGCGTTGAATGTCAGTTACACTGTTTTAATTTTGCTTGGCGCTGTATAACCAGATCTGCGTCTTGCGCCATAAAACTCCAAACAAACAATGCACTGTTTTAATAGTTTCAAAACTCTGTCTTATGTAAGAGGAATGTTTGCCTCTTATGCGCTGCCGTACCGCTCATCCGATTGCGATGAAACATTGAATGCTTATTTCTTGCACTTAAGGGATGGTTATCGGCACAATCATCTAATAATGAAAATATTTTCGGAACTATTTACCGCGTCTATTAACCATGGATTAACCACCCAATAACTCGCCGAGGAGACACAGCAGATTCAGTAAAGGTGCTACATTCAAAATAGATGTTCATATTTCGGAGCCATTGTAGGTAAATGCAATGCAAGTCATTCTCTGAGGCAATAGTTTTATTAGAGAGTGTGCGAGAAAGTTTGAGGGGAACCAATTCTATAAGTCTGAAATTTTAACCAAACATTAAAAAAAAGTTAGCGTTTTTTTACTGTCACTTCCGAAAATAAGTATTAAAGTACAAATATTTTAGCACCATCTTAGTTTTCAAAAAATTATCTTTTCAACTATATTAATGGTATAAATATATTTTTTTATGTTTAATCAGTTTTAAAAGGAACTATTTTAATCACATTTTGTAACATTAAACTTGAGAATTCTGAATGAATCACGAGATTACAGTAGTTTCTTTTATTATAATTCCGAAAGAACACCAGGCATTACAATTCTAAAAGAATGCGCAAATCTAGCACATAAAAATTAATATTTGTTTGTAGAATAGAGTGATAAAAAGAGAATAAAAACCATTTATTCTTCTCTTCCCATTTCAACGAATTGCCGACAAGAAAATGAATATAATTCTTAATTGAACAATATAACCAATTCAAATTCCAAATGATGTTTACAAGATAGTTTCTTCTGCGGCAGCAACGCGCTAATTATTATATTTTTCTATATAAATTTTGGCAGCAGGTAGTCATTTTGGAGAGAAAAATTAATATTTTATAGTAATAAATTAAGTGAATTATAAAAATGTAAGTTAATACTTTTTAAAAACTGTTTTCTAGCATGGTAATAAAACTTAATCTTTTAACTTTTGTTTCTATGAAATTATTCTATTATGGACAGTGTGGCATTAAGAAATTCTATTTCTGTTATTTTTATCTGCATTGACATCATATTCAGGGCTACTTAACAATGGCTTTTTTGTACTGTATATAGTACTTATCTTTCTCTACAAATGCCATGGAATAGTTCAGAATTTCAGTTTTTAAAGCGGGAAAAACTATAAACCTGCCTATTTTAAGCAATGGGTTTATATTGGGTTGGGGAGTAAGTTCGTAGCGTTTTTATCAAAGACTTTTTATTAAAGAAAATCATTAGTAATAAGAATCGATTAATCAATTATGTATTCTTCAATTCAAATACGTATTCTGCTGTTTACGACTTCCTCCCACCTCTCGACCGATTGGTCGATGCCGTTCCTCCAAAAATACCCCAGTCTGGTTTTTAGGGCCCTCTTTATTGTTGAAGGTAACGCCCCTCGTATGGTTCGACAGGAGCGGAAAAGACGGTAATCTGACGGCGCAAGATCCGGAGAATACGGGGGATGCTGAAAGACCTCCATCTCCCAAGCTCTTGGAGAACGGCTTTGATGACTTGTGCAACATGGGGCCTGGTGTTGTCGTGAAGGAGTATGGCTTGGCCTTTGTCGATGGGGTCTTTTCAGTCGCATAGCCTCTTTCACGCTGTGTAGCTGGGCTATGTAGAGCCCCTTGGTGACCGCGACATTCCTTTCGAGCATCTCCCAGTACACCATGCCCTTTCAGTCCCCTTCCCCCCCCGAAACGCAGATCATGGTTTTCTTTGGATGGAGGTCAGGCTTGACCGTGCTGCAGACTCGCCAATGACACCGTATTCGTTGCAAATGTCCCGTGCTGCTTGGCAGCTTTTTGGCCTCAATGAAAAGCGATGAAGAGCTGGTGTCGAAAATGTTGATTTTAACCTCCTGGATATTCCCTTTCTAAGCCTTAAAAGTGATTGAAAATGAAATGACTCAGAAAGATGATTAGCACCATTTTGTTGAGCAGAAAGAGCTCTATCTACTGAATAATATACACTTTGTTAAACAGCAAAACAATCGTTGGAAAACAACATAAATAAAAAAATGCTACGAACTTATTCCTCAATCCAATATTTTCAGTTTCATAAGCCATGAATTGAAAGCTGTGACTCCCAGCCACCTTTGGTTCATTTTCAAATTTTAAGAAGAGCACGCATAACCATATTGATAGATTAATCTATCTGGCTCATTCACTCTAGAAAGGTTGAAATGATTGAGAAATTTGTAGTAGGAAAAAGAAACTGGGCGTTGTACAGAAGACAGTCAAGGTATCCATAAGGTATTGGAAGTCCATAAGGTATCCGAAACGTTGAAAAGGTCGATTTTGGCTTGAAAAATTCCTTTGTTGGTAGACCAGTGTTAGAGCTATCCAAAACAGGTTTACTTTTGCGTCTGCGTTCTTCAGAAGTCAAGATATTAATATTTTCGTAATGATAAGTCAACTGGAAGTGGGCATTTAAATAACCGTAAATACCGATTTAAAGGCCCCAAAACATGTTAAAAATGTGTATATTCACAAATTTAGTTTTGAATACGGAAAATGTTTGCCATAGAAAAACACTAAATGACAGTGAGAGTGTTAACAGTGTTTTGTGGAAATTTGTTCCTAAACACGTCTTTGTTGAGCTTTGAATCCTCAGATTAGGGGTATTAACGTCTTTATACGTTTTAAATGAAGGTTTTACAGAATAACTGAATATCTTTAAGGTTGTTGGAGTGTATACTTCAAATTCAGTCAGATCATTTGATGAGCTCAACAGAGACAAAATAAATGAATCAAATAAATAAATAATTAATGAATCAAATAATGATAATAAATGAATCAAAATAAATGAATGAAGCGTTTACTGCCAACTGCAAACATTTTCTGGAAAAAATTTAAAAAAGGAAAAATATTAAAAGATGAGGAGGAAGAAGGTATATCTTATAAATACGGTGAATTTAAGTTTGCGCGCTCATAATTTATTATTAAAACAAGTTACTTTAAATGCATTTTATCTCAAAACGGATTTTTACTCATTTCTTGCTTAACAAACAACACAGAATATGATGATCATCCTACTATGAAATTTGATGGACTTTGTCTTTAAACAATTTTCTAGGGAATGAACTAAAAGAATTTAGATCGAGTGAATAATTTTTAATTTACAGCCTATTGTTTGAATAATAATGTTAAATTTACTAAAACTTTCATGATAAACTTTTGACTGGTTGTAAAATTTTTATTTACTATTAGAACCATTCGATTGCAGTTCATTCTCTAGAGAAAACTATATAGTTTGTTTTGGCATAAGTTTTGCTGGGATAAGAATTATAGTTTTCAGTGTAGCCAATTTGAAGTTTTACAAGAATTTGCTTAACTCTATGCCATTCAATGCCCATTTTCAAAAAGTGTTGATGTTTATTTCAAATATTGTTCAAATATAATTCACAGCCTATTGTTTATATAGCAATGGCATAATTTACTAAAAATTTCATTAGTCCTTTGCGGTCCTATGTCGTGTGTGGTTAGACATCGCTTTGTGTTCTGCCGCATTCTGCATCAAGTTTCACCCGAATATGCATTTGATGGACGCAGTATGGCCAAAAATTGCTCTTTCCCCCAAAAAACCACACAAAACCAAATTTTACCCGAATATGTTTTCGTCTTCGACATAGGACGCGCCAGAACGAAAAGCGATGTCGAGTTACACTCGACATAGGACCACAAAGGGACTACAAATTGTCCTATTTCTGAAATAATATGGGTTTGAATGAACCAATAGTTTTATTGTAGGTGGAATACTTTTTCATTTATAGATGTTTTTAGAAAAATTGTTGTAAATTAATGGGAAAAATGCAAGTATACGAATATTTTTACCCATCCCTTCTTTGCATCTGTAGACTTTTCTTAGATTTTGGCTCATTTCATTCATCATTATATTCGACAACTTAAGGACAGAGAAAAATAGCATTGCTGCGTTACCATTTTGCGTAGTTCAATTTCGTTAAAATTTACAACACATTCTCTTACTTCTCAAAACATATATTTCCAAATAATTTTTCTGCGTTTATAGTCTTTTGCATCATAGTTGACAATACATCTAAAAACCTTGGTTTTAAATAGTTTTTAAAAAATCCAATTTTTCAAAAACATTCCTCCGAACCTTAAATTCATCGTACGTACTGGAACATTCCAGCGTTTTCCCGAAGACCAGAAAACGGAGGAAGAGAAAGCCACCGTTTCACCTTCCGCGAACATCCACTAAACGGTCACTTACGTGTTTGGGACGAGGTCGACTTCTTTTGTCACTACTCACTCTCCGTTGTTAACGACGAATTGCGCAAGGCGACGTCGAACAATGGTCCGTTCCACATTCCCTTCTGAGAATTCGCGCCGTTTGTTCCACCGGGAATAGCTCTACTTGTCGGAGCTGCCATGTTAATTTTCCTTCCCTGGTATGCGGAGTGACCTTCAAATGCATGCTGCTACCGTGCAGTGTTGTTAAGCATGTTGAGTCTGACCCGTTGCGCTTAACGTAACGAGTCCCGGGCAAGTTGCATAATATTGGGATGACTCGTTTGCCGATAGTTTTGAATGTTCAAAAAGTCGCCGTCCTGCAAGATTCGGCGTAAGGTTTTGAAAATTTTCAAATTTCTATCTAATTTTGAGCTGAATGCGCTGAGAAAGTGTGCTTGTCCGGTTGTTCTGCTATAAATTAACATAATGAATGACTACAAAACGAAGAGATAAACCGGCATTTTTCCGTTATCCGGGCGCACGCCAAGTCGCCAAGCGAAGCGAATGACAAATGTAAGACATTTGGCGGAATTCTACATAGTTTGGCGATTTCTTGCCCCGTCCGGAAAACTGTTTCGAAATCAGAGAACATATAGCCAGTGGATTCTGGGACAACCACATTTCGGCGATTCCATCTCATTAATGGCTGAGACGGGAAATGATGAGGACATTTCTGGCATTCCCTTTGACATTGGAGCAGGGGTGGCAGACCTTCATAAATCCACGTACTCTAAAGAAATGTTCTAATGAGGTATAAGCTTGCCGGCCAATAATTCTGACTTGTGATTACAGGGAAGATGAGGAAACTGGATACTAACAACTCAACTCTTTTTTTTTACTACGAAAATTCATTTGCTATTAAATTCACTTTATCTATTATTTTTGAGTTGGCTTGAAAGCTTAAGTGAAATGTACATCATCAGTTATTGCATCCCTCCATTTTTGAGAAATAACCCTCATAAAAACTTGCCACTGCTTTTGTTCTCTACAACTGAGCCTGTTTCGGTATTCCTGCATACCTCTGTATTTATTTGGGGGTCGCGGTGTCCTGTTGGTACGGTTTCGGCTTTGGTTGCTGGTTCGAGCCACAATACCAAAGGACCGCCATGTGAGGGGGTCTGGTGCACATTAAATCCGTCGAGGACAAACGTCTTCCCGCTGGTGTGGCGTGGAGAGGGGGGTTGCCAGCTCAGGTGTCATCTGACCGCGGTTCAAAATGAAGAGGCCCGTCCCACAATAACCCAATTTTGCTTTACAACGGGGCATTAATATAACTAAGCACTCCACCTTGAGGATGTTATCTGGCTTATAAAGCCTCCACTATAGATATCCTTTATACTGATCCGCTATGCTGCAGTGTATTGTCAATCCTTCAACCCACCTTGCAATCTTGCTCATGCAATATGTGGAAGATGTACCGTGTTACTTTACTTCAATGTTGAATTCAAACTATTCGGTTTGGGAATAAGTTCGTAGTGTTTTGACCAAAGACCCTTATTTAAAGAAAATCATTAGTAATAACAATAACAAGGGATTGTGAATTCTCTGCTATTGTTTACGACCTCCTCTCACCTCTCGACCGATTTGTCGATGCCTCTCCGCCAAAAATCGTCAGATCTGGTTTTTAAGATCCTCTTTACTGTCGAAGGTAACGCCCCTCATCTGGTTCGTCAGAGATGGTAATGCGCCCAGATCCGAAGAATAAGGGGGATGCTGAAAGACCTGCCATTCGGGCTCTCGGAGTGCGGCTTTGACGACTTGTGCAACATGGGGCCTGGCGTTGTCGGGAAGGAGTATGGTTTGGCCTTGTTGATAGGGTCTTTTTAGTCGCATAACATCTCTCATGCTGTGTAGCTCGGCTATGTAGTGCCCCTTGGTGACCATTACATTCCCTTCCAACATTTCCCAGTACACCATGGTTTCCCAGTCCATGAGACAGTAATCCAAGCGCAGATCTTGGTCTTTTTTGGATGATGGTCAGGCTTGACCATTTTCTAGCTGTAGACTTGGCTATGACACTTGCGTATTTGTTACAAATATCCTGGGATGCTTCATCAGCTTTTTGCCATTGATGAAAAACGAAGAAGAGCAGGTGTTGAATTTTACCTCTGATACTCCATTTCTAAGCCTAAAAGGTAGTTAATTATTACTCAAAAGACGATTAGCACCGTTTTGTAGAGTTGAAAGAGCTCTATTGAATGAATACTATACACTTCGTTAAACAGCGAAAAATTTGGTTGGAAAACAAAGAAAATATAAATTTCTACAAATTTATTCCCCAACCCAATATTTGTTAGAAAGGGAGCGATCCTCCGATAGGGTTCTGGAGGAAAGAAAAGCCAAAAAAGAACGGCTCTAGATGCCGGCCATTTCCTCTGGGGGGGATAATTCCGTCTTAAAACTTTTTGTTTTGCGCTCTCCGTTTTTACGAGTCTTTTAGCTTCTCCTGGGAGGGAATGCTGGGAAATAAATTTTTATGGCACCGAATATTCGGCTCGTCGGTGTAATAACTTGCGAATAGAGCTTCCGAGTTTTATGGCGATTCTCTTTGGGTGGCAATCAAATTCGCACTTATTAAAAAAATCATCTGAAATGTTTGTTTCTGAAGTTGAAATCTACATTATCTTTTGGTCTCACATTTGTAGAAAACGAGCCTATAGGCAACATCTGCCAAGTTCAATTTATTGTTCTTCATATCTTGAATGAATGCCCTGTTTTTAACTCTTATCGTGCTCGCTTTTTAAATTTGTCTTCAACATTACAAGACTTGGTGAGTGAAAAATACCATCCAAATATTTTAAAATTCTTAAGATCTATTGGCTGTTTTACGTGGATTTAATTTTATTAGTCTAGTTTCGTTAAATATTGCTATTTATGTTTTTGGCGATGGAGAATAACACACAACTTCATGCATTAAAAATATTTAATGAATAATTCTTAAGGCACTTTAAGTACTTGATGAAATAATATGCCGTACACATTAATGATTTACTTAATTCAAAGTTTTAACTGCAGCAAAATTAAATAGGAAAATGATAACATTTGCAAAGTTCCATCAGCCAGTTATTCTAAAAATAAAAATTTCTTGCTGTTGCCAAAGCCAAAAGTAGAAGGCACTTGAGCTGTAAGAACTCCTGTTCTCAACGCCGCAGGTAGCCACCCACCAGCGATAGCGAAATTTTAGGAGTACCTCCGATTGAATCGAACACGCCGTTTGGAACGGGTATCAGTCACTGGTCGGGTAACACTCTCTGGCAATCCTACTGTTGTACTTTGCTGAGCTGGAGACTTGAAGAAGTTGAATGCCGAGCATCGTCGCAATCGTGCAAAACACAAGCAGGCTTCATACGGTCGATGTTCACTGTGAGCCCTTTTCCATGTTTGTCGATTTTGAAGCTTTTCTCTGCCTATGGAGAACCCGAAATGGGCCCTCATAAGGAGTTTGGAGGCTTTTCTTGAGCACATCCGTCCGGAGGAATACATGAGTGCATGTCCCAAGATCTTTGCTGACAAACACTGTTTGCGAACCGTGGAGCTGCGGTTTAGGAGTCAGTAGTCGCTGCATTACCTCTCTGTTTCCCTACAAAGGTAGATGGATCAGGACTGGCCACAGTTGGACTTAAAAATTCTGCTGGAAGTCGGAGTAGGAGCACCATAAAACATCTCTGCAGTTGTCACTTCCAGATCCTCTTTCCATGTTGCTCTGAATCCCAAGATGATTGCCGGCAGTGTTTAAAATCATTGTACTTTTCCTTGTGCCATGATGGCTGCTTTGAGTTGCCGGTGGAATCTTTCGACTTGTCCATTCGCAGCTGGATTTTATGGTGTCGTGCGCTGCCGAGTAGTACCCAGGAATCCCAGGAATTTGGTTAGCGCTTGATAAAGTGAAGACTCAAGTTGCGTACCTTGGCCCGTTGTTAATCTGAGTGATGATCCAAATCGAGCTTTCCATCCTGAATAAAAAGCTATTGCTATCGTGTTTACTGATATATTCACCAAAGGGAATGCCTCTGGCCATTTAGAAAGGTGATCAACGCAGGTAAGGCAATATCTAAAGCTTTAATAAGGGGAGAGAAGTCAATGTGAACATGCTCAAACCTGGCACTAGGAGGTACAAAACCACCAAGTTTCCTACTAGTATGTCGTGACACTTTTGCCAGTTGACACTTACGAGCCCACAGTGTCACATCAGCTCTCTCATGGAAGGCCAAACATATCTTTCGCTGATCATCTTTACCGATGCATGAATTGTCACACTTTCATAACTCATAGGCTTAATTTTATGAATATTAAAAACAATTTTTATATCAATCTTGCGATTCTGTCTCTGCACATTTGCGCTGTATTTTAACAAATGAGTTTATCAAAATGTCTTTTATACTTTACCTTATGATAGGAGCACTTTTGCCAAATATGGCTCTTGCACCATTAAACTACACAAACCACATTATTTTTTGGAGGGCCGCGGTGGCCTGATGGTGAGGTCTCGGCTTCGGAACCGAAGGGGTTGCAGGTGGCCCGATTCCACTGAAGAAACGCCGTGTGAGGGGTGGGTGGGTCTGTTGCACGTTCAATTCGTCGGGACCAAACGTCCTCCCGCTGGTGTGGTGTGGAGAGGAGGGTGCCAGTTCAGGTGTTGTCTGACCGCGGTTCAGAATGACGATGTCCGTCCCCAAATAGCCCTGGAGTTGCTTCGAAATGGGATGTCAATATAACTAAACTAAACTTCAGATACTAAAACTGGATGCACCCTTCGTTACATTTGCGCTTCGTGGTCATCTTGTTCCTCCTGGCCAGACATGTTTGAGACGTTGGAGCTCTTGAGGGTTTGAAATACTCACATTAGGCAACGGCGTTCTTGCATTGGTCGAAAAAACTTTCGAACATTTTTTGGGGGTAGAGGGGATTCAATGTTTAACACGTTGACTGCCACGGTAATTTTGAGAAATCTGGCCTAAAATGACAATTTGATTTTAATTATATTTTGTTCGTTTAATAAATTTTCCGTTCATGCAAGCCAGCATTCATTTTTTTCTTCCTTTCCCAGAAACCATCTATCGATATGAGCGCTGATATACCACGAGTTTATTCGTAGCTGCACATAATAATGACGAGTAACACACAGTGCGAGATGATTCACAGTTGGCAGTCAACGTGTTAATTTTATGATTATTTTGAAGACATCTTACAGATACTAGGTAGACATTTGACGGAGGGTTTTTAAATTTTCTATTCTTTAAAAAAAAAAAAATTGATATTGACGTTAATGGATGATGAAATTTAGCTATGTTCCAGCGAGAATTTATATCTGAGAACTATTTCCTTTCCTGGCTTCATTTAATATCGTCTGAAATCGTAATAATAGCTGCTGTCATCTATACTACTATTATAAACTTGAAAGTTTGGGTGGATGGATGTTTGTTACTCCATCACGCCAGAAAGGCTGAACGGAATCGGATGAAATTTAGCACAGAGATAGATTAGAGTCAGGAATAGGACATAGGCTACTTTTTATGCCGGTTTATTGAGTGGTTCATTTCTTATTCATTAAAAAATCACTTTCTCGCCAAAACGCTGAGGCCAAATCCCGCCAAATATAAAAAAGGCTCCAGTTTTTTTTCCCCAACAGAGTTGACGTTAGGCTTAGGAAAATTCTGATCCATTATTTCAAACGATTTTTATTTCCTTAGTGCTTGATTTACTAAAATCAAATGTTGTTACTGAATCGATCTTTCGTATTCATTCTGAACTACTTTTAAGTGAAAATAAAACAGAATAAAAGTTTTTTAAAAAAAATCTGCATTGCGTTACGCCAACTGGCGTTGAAAGAAAGTTCACGCCTGGCTGTTGACAACGGTGTTTTCATTTAAATTATAGGTTTAAAAATGATGCGTAATGTACTGCTGTTGCTATCCCAATCTCCTTCCATAAATAAAATGGATTGGCTGTTTTTTTTTTTTTTTTCGGTCATACAATGCAAACATTGTTTTTACTTTTGTGTTTTTGTTATTTAATCGTATTTGTGTTATATATCTTTCGTATATGCTTTTAAATGTATCGTTTTTAGGTAAGGTTGTATTTTTGTTTATAGTTTTTTGTACATCAAAATTTCCAAGCGAACCGAGTCGCGTTTAGTTTGGAATATTTTTCACGACCTTTCCGAGTCAACGATGCGAAACTGTGCATCGATATCGAAAAACGTTTTCAGGCTGGTGATGCCTTTCGGATCACGTGGAAACGTTGGAACTCAAGTTGAGGTATCCGACTGCGTTCAAAGGAAATTTTTTGAAAAATTGGATTTAAAAAAAAGATTATAACTATTGTTTTTTGATGTATTGTCTATTATAATGCAAAATACTATAAATACAACAACATTATTCGAAAATATGATACATTTTGAGAAATAGGACAATGTGTAGTAAATGTTTATGAAATTTAACTTTTTCAAATGCAAAGAAGTTATGGGTAAAAATATGCGTGTATATGCATTTTTACCACATATTTATAACATAATTTTTTGATACACAACTCTTATGAATAAAAATGAATATTTGCTTGTTCGTGTTTTACGTAATGTCGTAACGTTCATCCTATTTCGATGAAACATTGCCAAATTAAGGATACAAGGCACTTAGTATTGTAACTTAATAATACATTTTAATGAAATTGAACCAAAACGGTTCACACTCTGCACAAAATGGTAATAGAGCAATCCTATTTTTTACACACAAGTTATAGAATATAATGATGAAGGAAATGAACCAAATTTTCTAAGAAACATTTTGAGATGCAAAGAAGTTATGGGTAAAAATATATGTATATATACATTTTTTTCCCATAGATTCGCAATTTAATTCTTTTAATATCACCTGTCAATGAAAAAGTATTTGACCAACAATAAAACCTTTGGTTCATTTCATTGCCCCCATATTTAAAATAATTAGCCAATCCACCTTAATAAATTGATTTGAGAATTAAAGGAATAAATTTAGTTGGTGAAATTTGAAATTTCGGATGCCAAATATCTTTTTCATTTGATTTAAGTAATTTTTTTAAAAGAAACACTCTTATTTGAATATGCGAATGCATGTTGTTTCAGATTAAGTTTAATAGAATTTTTGTGGATTTTTCCCTATCGTATCATCTCTACTCTTTCTGTCTCTCAGCATTATTCCTTTTGTCTTTCGTGCACGACGAACAAAATTAAAAACAAATTCATGACAAACATTTGTAACAAATTCGTAACAAACATTTGTAACAAATTCGTAACAAACATTTGTAACAAATTCGTAACAAACATTTGTAACAAATTCGTAACAAACATTTGTAACAAATTCGTAACAAACATTCGTAAAAACAAACGACTAAGTCATTTCTTTTGTGTGCGACGGAAAATCGACTTTGTGTCGGCAAACGAATATAAACGGGCATCCATCTTCTCGAATTCTCAAAACTGATCGCAGGAATCAATGTATCGGGCACGTGACGACGGTTCAACTTTGTGGTGGCGGGTCTCAAATTCCCCCCTATCGGAAATTGAGTGTCTCTTTTGAGTTCCGGTGGCCCGTGGCGTCAGTGAAGAAAAGGAGGGTGTCAATCTCGGGGGAGTAAGGTAAAGTGCCGACATTGTCCTCTTTCGAAATTAGTTATTGCGAGAAGATGGGTCGATACGCGACCAGCGTCTGAGCACCTGTGCGTTCCGGGATGGATTCTATATATATATATATATATATATATATATATATATATATATATATATATATATATATTTAACATTCCATTCTTAAACAGAATATTTGGTTTCGAGGATAAATATTTGTAATCATTAAATCGTCCAACTTCCGATAATCGCTTAATTCTCTTTGACTGTTCACGAGTGAAGGAAGCAACTTTTAACCCGCTCGTTTGTTGCAATTCCAGTTTCTGAAGTGGATCGAAGCAACCTTTTAACCCTCTCGATTGTTGCAATTCTAGTTTCTGAAGCTGATGTCACTTAATTCACTTTGGCTGTGCTCGAGTGAAGGAAGCAACCTTTAACCGCTCGATTATTGCAATTCTAGTGTCTGAAGCTGATGTCACTTAATTCACTTTGGCTGTGCACGAGTGAAGGAAGCAACCTTTAACCGCTCGATTGTTGCAATTCCAGTTTCTGAAGTGGATCGAAGCAACCTTTTTAACCTCTCGATTGTTGCAAGGATCGAAGCAGCCTTTAACCGCTCGAATGTTGTTCCCATGCTTCACATTTACATCGAATGATTGCATTTTTAGATTTATGTCTAAATGCGGTATACGTAAACGTTTCAGATGTTCTGCAGATAATTCTGTTTAACTGTACTATCGAAAGGTTAATCAACAAATTATTAAATACATAATGACAATGAACAATAATGATGAAAACAAAAGACATTTAACTTTTACCGTAAACAGATCTGTATTTGAATTTCAGTTTCCGATCACTTAATTCTTACGTTTCCATTTGTAAACCTCCTTTAAAATGTAATGGCTCAGAAATATTCAAAGAATTACTTTATTGGTATTCAAAATGTTTATAAATCACATAATTAAACCGTTTAATCTCGAATAAATGAATCTTATGCTTTAAGTTAAAACATCTAATTAGTTTACGCAGTTTTGTGAATAATTTCATATATAACTGCTGTATTAATATTTATAAATCTGTTAGATTTATTAAGATGCATTGATCAGGCGGCGGTGGCCTGATGGTACGGTCTCAGCTTCGTAAACAGAAAGTTTCAGGTTCGAGACTCGATTCCACCGAAGAACATCGTGGGTCTGATGCACGTTGGATCTGTCAGGCCAAACGTCCTAGCGCTGGTGTAGTGTGGAGAGGGAGGGGTGTCAGCTCAGGTGTCGTCCTCGTCATCTGACCGTGGTTCAAAGTGACGAGGCCCGTCCTCAAATAGCCCTAGTGTTGCTTCAAAATGGGACGTTTGAACGTGACTGGCGTAAAAGTGAAGAATAGTGTGCCATTTGCTGCACCAAGCATGCCACAAATAAATGTTAGTTAAAAGCTGACGGTGGGTTTACTTAACTCTTCGTTACAATATAAAGACTTTAGTTTTGAATACAGCGCTGGTTTGTGTTCTTGGGTGCTGTTTTATATAGGTATCTCTCTGATGTCTGATCATTCAACTTTCTGCATTTATTTTTTTATGATCAAATTTTAAGTAATCCAATAACTTTTATGCTTAGACAAGTTCCCGTTCAAGTTAAAGTTCAAAATTTAATTGAGATGTAACAGTGCATTTCTGTCTGCAGGTGTGTTAAAGGTTTCGGTTGAAGACATTAGGACCAAGTTATGATTATTTTGCGACTCCGATTTGTGGACAGCTGAAAGCGGCAAATGAGAAATAAGAAAATGAAGCGACAGCACCCGTGTGGGCAAGTTGCAATGAGCAAAGGAATAACTCGGATTGTTAAATGGAATGATTGAATGATGCCAAGTAACCTGACGCCATTTGGAAGACGCACAAACAGATATAAAACTTTTAAAATAACACAGCTTTAATGCATGCCTGTCTCAAATTTGGTCTTCTTAAAAACAATAGCTACAAAAATAATTTGTTGAAGGTACAAGTAACCTATACAAATTATTGTCGCTAAATGATGTATGTTCACCTGAAATGAAACACGATTTATCCTCGACGAACCAACAAACAAATAAAGTTACCTTTGTATATGTATACAAATTATCACCAATCTAATATATAGATTTGCCATGTTTTTTTGTACCATAAACCATTGTTTCGCTTTTTCTTACGCTATTTATGTGTTTGTATTTTGTAGACATTCCATGTTTTGGGTGCGTTATTAAATGGACGCAACTATTCACGAATGTGACGCAGTTGAGCCCAACTCGACTCTAGTTTCGTTCGATTGTTGCACTTTTCTTCGGGGTCTCTGGTTTCACGTCCGCGGATTGATGAAGCGCACCTGCGCGAGTGATTGAGCACCCTCTTTCTTGAGTGGAATCGTGTTTCCCGCCAAAACTTTCTTGGACACCCAGAAGGTTGTATGACTTTTGCGTACGAGTCATAAAACCGTCAATCAATGACCCCGTTTACAAAGTGGTTGTGTTACTGCAAAGGATCAGTTTCAGAAGAGGCTGCAACATTTTAAACGTAATTTGAAAGTACCAGATTTGGCGAGAGTTAACATGTTTAACAAAATTTCGAATACTTAATGAGGTTGTTTAATACCATTTCATGCGTTTTGATACTATCTGAATACTTTCCACTTCGTTTTTTTATGAAGCATGAATTGCTTTCAAACGAGTTCGTTCAAAAATGTGTGATAAAAATCAATGACGAAGGATATTCCTTTTCATATAAATACTATATGTACTTTGAAACAATGATCTAGATTTTAGTAAATGCATTACTAATTTAAAACTTTAAAGAATCACTTTTTTAAGAATCACTAAAGAATCACTTCACCAAATTTGATAGGCAGACGCCCTGGTGTGTACAGAACCAGAATATGCATATAGAGACAAACGTTTTTTCCTTATGTTCACTCATCAAAACAGTTAAATTACGAATACGTTTTCCCGCCAAATACTCTTGCCAACAGATAACATGTCTTTAGCTAACCTAGACTCATTACCCCCTTTTTATCAAAGAGCTAATCATGGTTTACTGGCTTTTTATGACCCGTATGCATTTTGTCCTACTACCCACCCATAAACCGTCAACAAACGATAGCTTGGCTGCTGCATCTTCATGCTATGAGCGAAGCGCCAGTCTTGATGAACCGTCACCCGAAGGATCATTTTCAAAGGACGGTTTCGGCTGTGAAGACGGCCGAAATTTCAGTTTATGAACACGGGGGATATTTTCGCAATTCAAAATCTAATCTAATATCTGGTGGGTGGTGGATTTAATGCCACTTGGTCATACCAAGCCCGAATAAGCGGAGCTCTTTTGAATGAAGGCAGAAGTGTGCGTCTTCCCTTGTTAACGCACATCGTTCAGGTGAAAGGACGGCTTTTCTCGAACACACAATCCTTTTTAGGAGGCGGTCGAACTGATTCATCCATCCGCCAGTCAGAATTGAGATCCAAATCAGTGACCGATTCATCCCTGATTCAGTACCCCCAGAGATGTAATTTGTTATGGGAATTAAGTGGACTTTGCAATCACGACCTGTTGAACGTGCCCCAACTCTCATGAGCTTAACACGGCAGTCTTTGGACGAGACGAGGACAGAACTCGTAACCTTTCGGTGACGAGACTGACCAACCAGGCTACCCCGGCCCACATCTAATATCTAATAAATAAAAATGAATATTTTTCTGTATGTCTCTTACGCCTTCCTAAAGTGTTCATCCGATGGCGATGAAACTGGGTCAGATTATTACTTTCATATACGGGATGGCTATAGTAATAGTACAATTATCTGAAATAAAAAAAAAAAAAACATTTGAATCTCAACCGTTTCTATTTACCAATAATTCCTCTCCAAATGGCTTGCCGAGGTGACTATAGATTCCGTAGAAATGCTAAAGCCAAGTGAAAGGCTAGTATTTTGTAGCCACATTAAGTAAATGTCATGCAAGTCATTCTCAGAGGTAATTACTTTATCACAGATAATGCAAGAAAGTTTTGTGCAGACCATCCCTTGCGGCGTTTTTTTTTTTTAAATTAAAATTTATCGTTTTTCGAAGTAACTACCAAAAAAATATAACAGTGCAAATAAATTTGCACCATCTTCATTTTCAGAAACTATCTTTTCAACTATATCAAATATTTTATGGTATAAATATGTTTTCTACGTTTAATCTATTTTAAAAGGAAATATTTTAATCCCATTTTTTAAAATTAAACTTGAGAATTCCGAACGAATATTAAGCGAATCACGAGATACATCAATAGTTTCTTTCACTGCCGTTCTGAACGAATACACAAATTCGTATTTTATGTATTTTCGTACCATTCATCCTATTTCGATAAAACATTGTCAAATTCTTGACTGATTGCCTTTAGTAATATTTCTTCGGGTACAACGGGCCGGGCACCAGCTAGTTATTTAATAAATAATATTGGGCTGGGGAATAAGTTCGTAGCGTTTTTATGTTTACGTTGTTTTCCAACGATTTTTTTTTTTGTTTCACAAAGTGTATGGTAATCATTCGATAGAGCTCTTTCTGCTCTACAAAATCGTTCTCATCGTCTTTTTGAGTCATTTCATTCTTAATTACTGTTAAGGCTTAGAAATGAAATATCCAGGAGGTAAAAATCAACACCTGCTCTTCGCTTTTCATCCAGGCCAAAAAGCTGCTGAAGCAGCACGGGACATATGCAACGAATACGATTTCATAACCAAGTTTGCAGCCCTGCCAAGCCCGACCTTCATCCAAAGAAGACCATGATCCGTTTTGGAGGGGACTGGCGTACTGGGAAATGCCCAAAAGGAATGTCGCGTCTCCAACTGGCTCTATTTAGCCCAGCTACACCGCGTGAAAGAGGCTATGCGACTGAAAAGACCCCATCGACAAGGCCAAACCGTACTCCTTCACGACAACGCCAGGTCCCATGTTTCACGTCGTCAAAGCCGCACTCCAAGAGTTTGAATGGAGTTCTTTCAGCATCCCCCGAATTCTCCGGATCTTTCGCCGTCGGATGACCATCTTTTCCGCTCCCTGTCGAACGATATGTGGAGCGTTGCCTTCGACAGTAAAGAGGGCCCTAAAAACCAGACCGGGTGATTTTTGGCGGAACGGCATCGACAAATCTGTTGAGAGGTGGGAGGAGGTCGTAAACGACAGCTTAGAATACATAATCGATTAATGGGTTATTATTACTGATGATTTTCTTTAAATAAGTCTTTGATCAAAACGCTACGAACTTATTAGCCAATCTAATATGAAACAACAGAAATAATAATTTTTCGTAATAGTGTTTGTTTTTAATGGCAAATTGAACTGGTGGTGTGATGTGAGTTTTCAGGTTTATAACCGTAATACAGTTCGCTCTTAAAAACAAATGACTCCAAGATCAGCATAGGTTTAATAATGAGTGAACTTATTTTCGCATAAATAGGCCATTGATAAAAAATTTCAAAATAAATCAATACCGGGTGTCGTATCATTTGAAATTTTAAAAAATATATTTGCTTGTTAAATAGTATCTGAAGATGATTACTGTAGTGCAGAAGAAATAAAATGTTTAGCAAATGTACTTTTGTTAAGTTTATTGTATAAATTTTCATCTTATTGTATTGAATAGAATGCATTCTATGCATATCGAAATTTGAGATATTCCTAGAAAAATGCAAAAAAAAAAAAAAAAAAAAAAAAATCATAATATTGCAGGAGCTGCTGATAGATTCAATGCTAAAGGAATATTTATGGACTTCTAAAACCTTTACAAATGATGCATTTTGGTAATTAGAAACGAAAACTTAAAACGATGTATGAATTGCTTTATCGTTATGTTAATTTTTTTCCAACTCACAATATTTTTTAAATTTTTTTCCTTCTCCTAATCGATTTTTCAACACATTCGAATCATTTCTTAAAGAAACAAAGAAATTGTGAATCGGCTGTGTGGAATGGCAATTATTCAATTTTTCCTCGTTTGCACGGTGAGAGAGAAGTATGCGGCGGTAAAGGGTAGACGTGTCTTAAGGTCAATTTTCTTTCTTCTCTTGAAGGAAACTGAATGAAGGCGACATTCTCATTCTTACCGACTACGTTTGAAGGAATATTTTTGGAAAATAGTTTTTTTTTAAATAATTGTTTAAAACTATGGTTTTTAAACCTATTGTCAATTATAATACAAAATACTATAAATACAAAAAATGTGTTTGAAAATATATTTTGAGAAGTAGGAAAAAAATTACTGTGGATTTTAACGAAATTGAACTGAAACGGTTAAAACTCTATTCAAATCTGTAAATCAGCAATCCTGTTTTTATTATCTTTGTTCACAAGTTATGGAATACAATGATGAATGAAAGGAACCAAAATCTTAAGAAACATTTTGAAATACAGAGAAGTGATGGGTAAAAATATACGTATGTATGCACTTTTTCCATAAATTCACTGCTTCATTTTTTTAAACACTCCTGTAAATGAAAAAGTATTTCACCGATACTAAAACTTTTGGTTCCTTTCATTATCCACAATATTTAAAACACACGTAGAAATTTCTATGCGAATTCCTTTATTTGTTCTTGAGGTATTATCTTAACGGTAAGTAATTTTTTGAACACTAAAGCTTTGAGAAAAGGGAAGTGAAAGACAAATTTCAGCTGAAAAATGTGACCCTGGATTGATAGGTGAGGCCTTCTTTTTCCCGAAAAAGATAAACTGTTTTGGAACGAGGAAAGACAATTACAAGAAATAATAAATTCGCCAATGTGGTCGATAACCAGTGTTTTTGTGGTGACAACTTGATAACCCAGTAACAGCTTATAGACAGAGGCGTACGCTTTTGCCGAATGGTTATGTTGCTGGACTTCAAACCCGAACATCGCTGGTTCGATCCGTCACCAGAAATTGGTGACCTCGGACTATGAGCGTTCAAACTTCTGTCGTGGCGCTATATACCCGCAGCGAAACGCAACCAACACAAAGTCGTCAGCAACTCTCTTCGCTCGCTATAGCGTTTGTTGGTACCGAAGCAATATAAGGACATCAGCAGAGAGGCAACTGTTGCGTGCAATAGAAGATCAATGCCTACTTTCGGAAGATTACGTGACCACAACGGGACAACCTTTGGCCACTATCCCACCGACGTTGTCTCAACTATTCATACGAGGACAATGCAGGGACAACAGCAGAGAGGCAACGGTTGCGCGCAATAGTTAGCCTCGTGTGAACCAACCTTTAGGAGAGCACAACTAAATGAAATGTGAAACTGTGAAAAATGCTTATTCTGTCTCCGCATAGGGCTATTCTGGACATTTGACGATTCTATTCTCTATTTACATTTCATATGCAAGAAATTAAGAGAAACTTTGTGCGTCGTAATTAAAAAAAAAAAAAAACTTAGTATGAACCATCTTGGAGTGAGAAGCAGGGACATGGAATCAAGACTTCATTGATCTGTTATTTTGTGTGGTTTTATTTGTGCTTAATGTTTGTTAGAACGAATGCTCATAAGTTTGTAAAAATGGTATCAATCAAAAAACAAAGAGTATGTATGAACTTTATATATACGGACTTTATTGAACCTTTAGAATAAATATACATTGTATTTAGAGAGCTCTAATGGAAGAAAAAAATCCCTAGTTAGAATCCCTGTCTGAGGGAGACCCTTTAGAAAGTCCTCAGGCCTGATTCTTTATTTCTTCTGATTCCTGTGAACCAAAAAATGTAAATTGTCTCATCCCCCTTTATGCAGATCGTCACGTATTTTCCCATTACGTTGCGTTTTGATCACGTGATCGGAAGTCGTCGGGTAGGCGGTGACTTCCAGTATGTTGGATATTTAACAAGATGTTCTGGCTTTCATGCCTTCTCTGAATAAAATGTTCTCATGGCTTTAACTCTGTCTATAGAATCCTCTGACGGTTGACTATTTCGACTTAAACTCTCTTGGTTTAATGCTGGAAGGCATGTGTTATCTGCTCGGAGTACATGATTAATTTTCCCGTTTATTAAATTGTCTTTATGCATGATAAATTGAATTGATGCTGAACAGTTTTTGAAATAAAAAGTTATTTCTTCCGAAGGCATTATTACTTTTTTTTGTCACTTAATACACTGTGCAACTCTGCTGCCACGTAGTTGTGGCAAATCTTTAGCCTGGTCCAATTTTGCTAATAGATATTCCAATGTTTGTGAAAATGGCCTGTTTTGTACCAATTTCGTTATTTCTGTTTCAGTCGGCGATGTGAGCATCCGAGATACATTCCTCATCTCCGTGACGAGCGGTCAGTCTGCGGAGGAATCGAATTCGGACATGACTCAGCTGTCCGGCTCTTGCCTTCAGTCGCAAAACCTCAGCCAGACGCCCAACAAGACGACCAACCCCGACGCCACGACTTCCAACAACAACAACAACAACACCGACAAACCTTCCCTCGAAAAAGGTTGGCCGTTTCATTTACTTCATTACTGATCTATATAAGTAAAGTTGGATTTTGTCTGTGTGTCTCTTAAGACGGTATCGCACAAAAAAATATCGTCCGCACTTTTCGTCAGCAAATGACAACGAAAGTGACGTCATTTTAAAGTTTTACTTGATTGGTTGAATTTCGTTTGCGGACAATATTTCCGACGGCATTTTCTAGCTGGTTAGAAAAAGTTGTCTATTATGAAACTTGCTATACTGGTTCTGAAGGCAGAAACGGAAGATTGCTAACGGAAAGTGCAGACGATATTTCGTCGTGTGTAAAGGCCTTTATACCGCTCATCTGATAGCGATGAAACTTAGACAACGTATTGCTTGCATTTACGAAATGGGACAATACAATAATCTAAAGCGTGAAAAATGTTTTCTGATCTATTTACCGCATCTATTAATCATGGATCAACCGCCAAATAACTCGCCAAGGAGACAACAGATTCAGTGAAGATGCAGATCAAATTCAAGCTAGATCTTACGGAACTATGTAAATCTTTCTCTGAGGTAATAGTTTTATTAGACAGTATGCAAAAAAGTTTTAGGGGAAACCAGTCCTATAGGTTTGAAATTTTTGCATTTTTTTGCAATAACTTCCGAAAATATTAAATTACAAACAATTTTGCATTAAAAAAAAATCAAAAAATCATGTTTTCGACTATATTAAGGATTTTATGGTTTAAATATATTTTCTATGCTTAAACCATTTTAAAAGAAAATATTTTAATCGCGTTTTCTAATATTAAACTTCAGAATTCTGAACAAATATTAAACGAATCACGAGACACAATAGTTTCCTTCATTACCATTCTGAAAGAACACCAAGCTTTACAATTCTAAACGAATACTCAAATCTAATTCATAAAAATGAATATCTGTTTGTAGAAAAGGATAATAAAAATAGAATAAATACTGTTTATGCTTCTCCCTTATACACTGAAGTGACAAAAGTCATGGGATGATTGTTAATATCGTGTCGGTCCTCCTTTTGCCTGGCGAAGTGCAACAACTCGACGTGTCATGGAGTCCACAAGTCGTTGGAATTCCTCTGCAGGAATATTGAGCCATGCTGTCTGTATAGACGTCCATAATTGTGAAAGTGTGGATGGTGCAGGAGTTTGGGCACGAACGGACCTTTCGATGATGTCCCATAAATGCTCGATGGGATTCATATCGGGCGATCTAGGTGGCCAGATCATGCGCTGGAATTGTCCGGAATGTTCTTCAAACCAATCGCGAACAGTTCTGGCCCGGTGACATGTCGCATTGTCATCCATAAAAATCCCATCGTTGTGTGGGTACGTGAAGTCCATGAATGGCTGCAAGTGATCTGCAAGCAGCTGAACATAACCATTTCCAGTCAATGATCGGTTCAGTTGCACCAGAGGACCGAGTCCTTGCCATGTAAAAACAGCCCACACCATTATGCAGCCACCACCAGACTTGAACAGTGCCTTTGCTGACAGTTTGTGTCCATGGCTTCGCGGGTTCTGCACCTCACTCGAACTCTACCATCAGCTCGTAACAACTGAAATCGTGACTTATCTGACCACGCCACGGTTTTCCACTGGTCTAGGGACCAGTCGATATGCTCACGAGCCCAGGAGAGTCGCTGCAGGCGATGTCGTGCTGTCAGTAAAGGCACTCGAGTCGGTTTTCTGCTGTCATAACCCAAGGAAGACAAATTTCGCCGTACAGTCTATCGGACACGTCCCTCGTACGTCCCACATAGATTCCTGCAGTTATTTGACGAAGTGTTGCGTGTCTATTAACATTGACCATTCTACACAGACGTCGGTGGTCTCGGTCGTTAAGTGCAAGTGGTCGCCCACTGCGCTGTCCATGATGTGATGCCTGAAATTTCATACTCTCGGCACACTCTTGATACTGTGGATCTCGGAATGTTGAATTCACTAACGATATCCGCAATGGAATGACCCATGCGTCTAGCTCCAACTAACATTCCACGTTCAAAGTCTGTTAATTCTCGTCGTGCCGCCATAAATCATGAAAAACCTGTTCACATGATTAACTTGAACACAAATGAAAGCTCTGGAAAGCGAACTGCGCATTTATACTTTTTCGCTGCGATACTACTGCCATCTGTATATTTGCATATTGCTATCCCATGACTTTTGTCACTTCAGTGTATATCCTGTCATTTCAATGAATTGCCCACTGCCGACAGGAAAATGAATATCATTCTTAATTGAACAAAATTAACGACATTATTATTACGATCTCAAATATTAAACGACATTTCCAAGATTCTTTCTTCTGCGACAGCATCGCGCCGGGTATCAGCCCTTTAAATCTTTCGATGTGATACGGATGAACTAGAGGCGATTTCTGACTGAATTTTTGGCATTCAATGCTTTGAGTTTATTTGTTCCTCTTTTGTATTGAATCTGAATTCGTGAACAGTCTAGCCGTCTTTTTTTTCCTGCAATCAACTGTAAAATCTTGGAAGAAACACGCTCAACTGAGAGTAAGAGTTTTCTCCCCTCCTTTAGATGAAATAAATTATAATTTTGCCTACTTCTGTCGAATTCTGCCTGTTAAATGTCATCCAAATATTGCTATTAGTGTCAAGTCGGGTGATAGTACGCCAATTGTGGCAACTGTTCCTTTGTAGACTCTCAGAATCTGTTATTCTTCTTGAGTACTGATCTACCGTCACGAGAAAAACCTTAGCAACCCTAAAAGTAGGGACCAGTAGGCTTAAAAACGGGATGTTCTATTACGTTTGGGGAGTGAAGGAGAGGGCTGTGTTTCTTTTGGCGCTAAAAGAACCGGTTGGAAGTATCGTTAGAAGAATCGCCGGTTAGAAGTTTCATTTTGCCTTGTTCAGTGTTCATTTGATGGATCAAGTAAATCATACCAGGATTTTTCCTTAAATTAACTTCACTTATATATTTAGTTAGTAATCGATGTCAGTTAAATAATTTTGAGTAATGTTTTGATTTATTGAAATTCTTTGGAAATATTTATTCTTCAATAATTTGTGGATAATATGTTATATGATTATATATTAGATTTCCACTCTTAAAGAACATGAAATCTGCAAGAAATTATCAAACTATTTTGTTGTTATCCAATGGTTTTTATTTAATGGATGGCTACCCCATGTCTTAAAAAATTTAGTACAAAAGCAGTTGAAGAAATATCGCTGAAGGCTTTCATATACTAGACGTTATTTTAAAGCTTAAATAACAAGGAATTTTTAAGTTCATCTACAATTTAATTTTATGTATCATACAAATACATCTGTATAAACACAAATGTCTCTCCTAATGAACCGCGCTCAGTTAGCCAAATGTTGTGGTTTGCCTCAATGCCTACTTCCCTCCTTACTTACTCTTCTACTGACGGCAACCATGTTCAGGGTTTTTCTTGTGATGGTCGGACAGTACGTCTCGTTGCGTGGCCTGGCATTCTGTCATGTTTAGTATGGAACTGTTTATTAAATATTATTGATTGCAAATGAGTCTCATCATTCGAAAAACGAGCCAGCACTCGTCGCAACTTTATAGAGAAAGTAATGCTCACACTCCACTTAATATCCTACACTGCACTTGAATGAAACCTTAGAATAAATAAGGAATGCTGGTATTTGAGAACAGAAGTTGTTGCGCAACTTGGTTTCCCAGGATGCGTAGTTATCTGTTATTTATGTTGAATAATTATATAATATTTTAAAATGATTTTGCTATCAAAATATGTTATTTAAATAACCAGTTAAGTTAACCCAGATTTTTTGTTTCCACCATAAGCGGTAACAAAACACAAAGGAATTTGATTATTAAATAAAAAAAGTTGTATTAATTTAATTCGTAAATTAACTTGAAAACATGATGTATACAGGATGGGATTCAAACTCAGTGTAGAAACTTTCCTAAAACTCTGAAACACAAAGATAAAGAAGAATCGCAAAAAAATGTCCGCTACGAAATCTCAATCTAGTAAGGTGGAGGATAAATGAAAAAGTACATTGCCAAGCCAATGATGAAAGAGACTTTCTTAAGCGAAATTTACACGAAGGCAGTGTATATTCATCTTAAATTCCAAGACAAGCACTTCAGAGCTACAGAGAATTAAGATACTACACTATCGTAGGCAATTGTGCGAAGAGCTTCTTCCACGTTTCCTCTTCTAAGCAGATGTATGCCACTCTCGTGGCCGCTCTTTATCACATCCACTGCTTTAGAATATCCGATATTCATCTAGGGCTGGATGGGACAAAAGGCCCGTTCTATCTCATTGAATCAGTGTCTAGAGTAACAGTCAGATGCATTTTGACGGGCAACAAAATTGCGTTCAGTTAACTCTTGCACAACAGCCAATTTATAGGTATGAAATGGAAGGTTTTGATGGGAATTCGTCAAAGAGGGGTGTCAGAAATCCAAAGAGCAGCTGCGTGTTTGTGAGCCGAACTGATTGCCCCACTATTTCGACATTTTCCGGAGTTCTGGTGGTCCGTTGATGTCCATTTCCGGGTTTAGCGACACTCCGAAATGAGTTAACCCACGACAGAATCGAATGACGGCCAGGAACGGGTCTGTGAGGAGGAATTTCAAAGCGAGCGTGGAAGGCACGTTGCGTGGCAATAAGTGAGCGACCGTTAGAAAAGGAGCTCTTGACGGCGAAGGCCCGCTGTTCTTTAGACCAGAGCATGACGGTAACTAACTAGAGAGAGATACAAACTTGGGGACTTTTCCCTTCAGTAGCCCTATTTATGATCCCTATACTTACCCAACTCACCGCTAGGGAGTTTTTTCAAATAAGTAAGTTTTTCTGGCGCACCCTATATTATTATTTGCATTAAAAAGTACTTCTAGGGCATTTGTTCGAATTGTGTGTACACTGTTTCCCTACGAGTGTCGCATATTGGTTTAAGAGTAATGTTTAAATACTTTTGCAGAATATCTTATCTTTTAGTAGATAAATAAAATAAGCAACATAAGCTTTGCAATATCCAAATAAATCAATAAATACAATAGATATTACTGGAAACTGCCCTACATGTCTGTGAAGACGAATTTCAAAGCGAGCGCGGAAGTGAGCGATCGTTTGAAAAGAAGCTCTCGACGGCGAAGGCGCGCTGTCCTCTGAACCAGAGCATGTTGGCAACTGACTTGAGGAAGAAACAAATTTGAGGATTTCTCCCTCCAGTAGAACTACTTATCATCCCTCTACCCACCCAATTCACCGCTCGGGAGTTTTTCCAAATAAATTTCTCTGTCGCACCTTGTACAAATTAATAAATCTTTTTTGCAGCAACATTTTTTAAACAATGTGCCATGTTGTTCAGTAACAACAATGCTTCTTGAACGAAAAATATGCTTCATTACACGGCAAAATATCATCGGCACTTTCCGTCAGCAAACGGCAACGAAAGTGACGTCACTTGTGTGACATCTCTTCTAACTTTCACATAATTGGTTGAATTTCGTTTGCGGACAATATTTCCGTCACTATCAAAGGTATTTTATAGGTGTTTAGAAAAAGTTATTGATTACGAAAAACTTGCTTGACCGGTTCTGAAGATAGAAACGGAAAATTGCTGACTGAAAGTGCAGACGATATTTTAGCCGTGATGAGGCCTTCCGCTAATTCCGATGCTCGAAGTAACTTTTCTCAAACTTCTCTCCTCAGCGGCGTTGTGCGAAATTCAAACAATACTCGCCAGTCCCTCGGAGGAAGAGGCCGAGCCGAAGGATGCCATGAAGGACCCCAAGATCCACTCCCTCATCAATAACAACACGATGGCCCACAGAGAGATGGCCGTAGACGTCCCCGACTCCTTCGTTGGGGTGACCAAGACGGCGCCCCGGTACCCTCCTCCCCGGAAGAAGCCCCCGCGCACCCCCGACACGTCCAGCCTCAAAAAGAACGGGCTCTACCGCTTCAGCAGCGAGCCGGAGACCGGCAAGACCCCCAACCACGTGCGCTCCGTCTCCTCCCAGGACGGGAACGCGGAGACCGAGAGGAGGACGCCCCCGACCCCCCGGATATCCGAGGTGCTCAGGGAGGGAGCCCGCGCGGTTGGCAACGAGGAAGAGAAGCTGATAGAACTGGGTCAGCTTCACAGGATCAGGAAATATCAGGTATGTTGGAATTTTTTAACTTTAAAGGTGGGTTCAGTTCACTCAAGGCTAACTATTGCGCGCAATAGTTGCCTCTCTGCTGATGTCCCTGTATTGTCCTTGTATGAACAGTTGAGACAATGTCGATGGAACAGTGGCCAGTGGTTGCCCCGTTGTGGTCATGCGATCTTCCGAAAGCAGGCATTGATCTTCTATGGCGCGCAATAGTTGCCTCTCTGCTGATGTCCCTGCATTGTCCTCGCATGAACAGTTGAAACAACGTCGCTGGGACCAGGGCCAACGGTTGTCCCTGTATGGGCAAACATTCGCCGTTGCCCCGTTGTGGTCACGTACTTTTCCTGAAGTAGGCGTGATCTTCTATTGCGCGCAATAGAAGTGTGAATCCACCTTAAGGCTTTTGTCGAAGTGAGATTATATGAAGCAAATTATTAGAAAAGGATAAATAATATTTTTTCCGATGATTTTAACACGTTGACTGCCAACTACGAGATAACTGGTTGATTGCGTTCTTCTCTTCAACGCCAACGACGAGTTATCTCGTATTGTGTTGACTCGCCATTTTTGTGCAGCTACGAATAAACTCGTGGTGTATCAATGCTCATATCGATCGATGGCTTCTTGGAAAAGAACAAAAAAATCAACACTATCTTGCATGAACAGAAAATTTATTAAAAACGAACAAAAAATGGAATTATAAAAATGAGTGTCATTCTAAGCCAGATTTCTGAAAATTGCCGCAACGTGTTAAGTATACTCGTAAGAGTATTTCTATGCTTTTATATTTTGCCATTAAACTTACCCATCGCCATATGCAATTATGTAGAACAACTTTAACATATTTAGAGATGCGTTCGAAGAAAAAAATTTGAAAAATTGCATTTTTCAAAAACAATTTAAAACTTTAGTTGTTAGATGTTTGTCAGTTGTAACACAAATCACCATAAATAATAATAATAAAAAAATATTTCAAAATATAATACATTTTGAGAAATAGGAGAATGTGTAGTCAATTTTAATGAAATTGAACCGAAACGGTTCACACTCTACTCAAAATGGTAATGCAGCAATGCTATTTTTCTTTGTGCACATGTTATGGAATCTAATGATGAGTGAAATGAACCGAGGTCTAAAAATTTTTGAGATGCAAAGAAGCGATGGGTAAAAATATACAGTGTCTCACAAAAGCGATGAGACATTTGTGCCTTACAAAAGGAAAATGTAATAAAATAAATAAACATATACAAAAAATTTTGGAGTGTGTTTTATATTTAAAGTTAGTAACGATTATTACATTATATAAATTTTGTCAAAATGTTAAAATAAATTTAATAAATTATACAGTTATTTAGAAAAGAGCAAAAAAAAAAAAAAAAAAAAAATGGCTCACATAAGTGATGGGACATTTACTTTTCCATCAAATATTTATCCAAAAATTTTACTTTTTAAAAGGTTTTAATATTTTGTTGGATTTCCTTTTACTTTTAAAACATGATTTAATCTTCTTGGGATGGATTTGACTAATTTTTCTGTGATTTCTGGAGTGATTTTACCCCATTCTTCTTGAAGCACCGATTTTAATTGTTGTTTTGAAGAAATGGTGTGTTTGCGAATTCTTGATTCCAATTCTTGCCAAATATTCTCTATGGGATTTAAGTTAGGAGATTGTGGTGGTGTCTTTATTATTTCAGGACAGTTATACAGCAGCCACAGTCTAACGTTCAAAGCAGTATGCTTGGGATCATTATCCTGGTAGAATTTAAAATCGTTATAAATGTTCAATTTTCGTGCTGAAATTTCAAAATTTGCTTTAAAATGTCGATATACTTGTACTGATCCATTATACTGTCAATAAAAACAAGATTACCGACTCCAGCGAACGACATACACCCCCATACCATAACTCCTCCTCCACCTTGTTTTACTGTTGCCACCAAGTTCTCTTAACGAAATTCTTTCCTGTGTTTTCTCCACACCAAGATTCTACCGTCGGAACCAAATATATTAAATTTACTCTCATCAGCAAATATAACTTTATTCCAGAAATCAGAATTCTTATTTATGTAGGATTTTGCGAATGCCAGTCTGAGTTTTCTACTCTTTTCACTTACGAAGAATTTTTTCCTGGCTACTCTACCGTGATATCCAGCAGATCGAATTACTCTTCTAATAGTCTCAGGATTAACAATTACTCCATATAATGCTTGTAAATCAGCAGCAACTTTAGGAGCACTCACTCTTGGATTTTTTTTAATAATTCGAACGATAATTCGCTTTAATCCATTAGATAGCTTTGATGGTCGGCCAGGTCTTCTTTTATCCTGAATCATATGATTCTTTTTATATCGTTTAATGATATTGAAAAATGTTGAATAACTCAAATTAACTGTTTCAGCAGTTTCTCTAATAGATTTTACACGTTCAATATGCAAATTAATAATTAATTTTCGAATTTTAGGCGAAGTTTCTTTTCGTTTAGCATTCATGGCTGCACAGAGCTAAAAAACACAAAAATTCCAAAGCAATCTGGAGAGAAATACTGCAGACGATTTTATAAATTATATTGCCAATTGCTTTTGAGTAAAAAGAAAACCCCCAAAAATATTTTTATTGCTTATTTCAGACGATTTTTGTTGCATATCTAATGGTGTCCCATCACTTATGTGAGCTAATTTTTGCTCCGTTCTAAACAGTTATATTTTTATTAAATTAATATTTTAATATTTTGACAAAATGTATGTTATGTAATAATTGTTACAAAATTTAAGTATGAAATACACCCACAAAAATTTTTTACATGTTTATTTATTTATTTTATTACATTTTCCTTTTGTAAAGCACAAGTGTCCCATCACTTTTGTGAGACACTGTACGTATATAGGCATTTCACCCCTAAATTCACAATTTAATTTTTCTTAAAACACCTATGAATGAAAAAGTATTTCACCAATAATTAAACTTTCGGCTCATTTCATTGCCCATATCATTGAAAACACACGCTAAAATTTTTATGCAAATTCCTCGATTAGTTTTTGAGATTTGTTAACGGTGAAGAATTTTGACGAAAATTAAAATTGAAGTGAAAGACAAATTTTAGCTGAAAACTATGTTTTGCTTAAAATCCCCCTAGTTGATAGGCCTCCCTTTTCCTGGAAAAAATCTGTTTTGGAAAGAGGAAGGTCTGAAGTACAAGCAATAACAATTTTTTAAAAAATCGCCAGTGTGGTGGAATACCAGCGTTTTTAACGTAGTCGGATACCTTAATAAATCACTGATCTGAAGAATTTCATTTAAAAGTTTGGTTTTTATAAAGTCCTGCAAATAAAGCTTGAAATAGGGAAATTTTTTATTTCCTTGGGTGAATAGGTCTTGTTCTCTTTTTCTCCCTTTGATGCAATTATGCAACAAAAGATTTTTATGTTTTAACCCTTTATCATTTTATCAGCAAAAAATGAAGAAAAAAATAATTCAAATAAGGTAATCAGCCTTACCTTATCTTCCAGGACCGCCACTATAGTTGAGTCATCATTTCACTTTCACACAAATAATCCATCATATCGGAGACGAAACATTCATTATCACGTCACGCACTCAAAACAAATACAAAATGACTCTTGGAATCAAAACCTTCTCAAAATTAAGCGTAGATTTCACCCGAAGACCATCTATTGATGCTTTCACTGGCAGGTCTCGGAATCGTCTGAGGTAAGGTGGCGCTGCTGTCGGATTCCAAAGCTCCAAGATGCGAGCAGTTTGTGACACCCTTTATTTACCGAATTATTTTGGCATCCATTTTTCGATGTTAATTTTGCACCCGCGGTTAAAGTTTCCTTGCAGAATAATCCTAGTGTATCCGAGCACATTTTTTTAACCAAGCAAAATATCTTAATTTAATTACTAATTGAATATTTTTAATTTCTATTTTTGGCTTATATTGACTACTTGCTATCAGCTGGCGTCCTGGCATAGGGGTGTCTTCCCCGTGATCTGGGCTTCCCGGTTCGGGCAGGGTTGTTCTGTCTGTGAGTAGTGTGAATGTGCCTCCCTGTGAAAAGGAGTTGTGCGAGCGAATGTGAAGCATGAAGTAGTTAAGTCATATTCTTGGGCTTAGTTGGCGATACTGAAAAAACAAGGGACGCACATTTAGACTTGAATCGCTGACAGCTTTTTGTCAGCGGACTTCTAAAGTGCCTTTAGTTACAACAACTTCTCTCTGAGTTAAATGCACCGTGTTCTTTAGAATACTATGAGAAAAAAAAGTCTTATCTATATAAATAAAAATGAGCGTTTGTATGTCTCTTATGCCTTATTTAACTGTTCATCCGATGGCGATGAAACTGGGTCAGCTTAATGTTTGAACTTATTTATAGGGAAAATACAATTATTTAAAATTAAAAAAGAAATTCGAATCTCGACCAAATCTATTTACCAAGGATTCATCTCCAAATAACACGCCGAGGGAACACAACTGATTCTGTAGAAATAAATTCAAGTGAAAGGTTAATATTTTGCAGCTATATAGTACGCAAATGTAATGCAAGCCATTCTCAGATATAACAAATTTAATAAAGATTAGACGAGAAAGTTTTAAGGAGATCAGCTCTGGGGATTTTAAATTTTAATTAAATGTTAGCGTTTTTCGCTGTAACCGAAGTAACATAGTTGCACAAATAGTTTCGCATCACCTTCATTTTCAAAAATTATCTTTTCAGCTATATTGACGATTTTATGGAATAAGTGTTTTCTATGTTGAATCCACTTCAATTATTTAATCTATTTTTTATACATTATCTATTAACTATTTTAATCACATTTTCTACAATTAAACTTGAGAATTCCGAACGAATATGAAACGAATCACGAGATACAATAGACAGTTTATTTCATTACCATTCCGAAGGAACACCAAGCATTACAATTCTAAAAGAATGCACAAATCCAATGTATAAAAGAAGGATATTTGTTTGTTCGTGTTTTATGTATTGTTGTGCCGTTCATCCTATTTCTATAAAATGTTTCCACATTAATGATTGATTGCAATATTTTTTTCGGCTGCAGCAACGCGCCGGATACCAGCTAGTTAAAGATATAAGCCACATTTAAATGGTACTTTTAACTACCGCCAGTAAATAAATGGTTAAGATATTGTATTGCTTTATGTCCTCGGCAATATTTTGCAGTGATTCTTAAGGGGGGTTCACTCGAGACTAACTATTGCTCGCATTAGAGGATCACGCCTACCTCCAGAAAATCAAATGACTACAACGGGACAATGGCAGATAATTGCCACGTCCTGACAAACGGTGTCCGCATTGTCCCAACTGTTCACACGAGGACAATGATAGCACAACAGCAGAGAGGGAACGACTGCGCCCAATAGTTAGCCTCGTTTGAACCCACCTTAAGTACTACTCATTTGTGGCGATTGGGAAGATTTTTGTTATCGTCAGAGGCGATCTAATGTGAGCGATCGTGATTGCAGGAGGACATTCGCAAGCGGAAAGAGGAGGAGGAGCGACAGGCCAAGGAGGAGGAGTTTCTCCGCTCCTCCCTGCGGGGCTCCCAGAAGCTGAGGGCCCTCGAGAAGCAGCGCAAGTCCGAGGGACTGGAGAACTCCGCTTTCTTCCTGGAAGAAGGGGACATCCCCGCCCTGTCGGACGGACGGCTGGTGGCCAGCTCGCCGGACGGAGAACCGGTCGAATTGACAAAACTTTATGGTGAGTGAGTTTTCAATTTTTCTCCATCTAAGCTAAATGTGTGGTGACATCTCAATAAGCCAGTAACAGCCACTAGACACTAGCGATCGCTTTTGCCGAATGAATAAGTAACTGGACTTCCAACCCGAACATCGCAGGTTCGATCCGTCTCTACATATTTGTCTGCGTTGTGGCAGCTTTATAAGCTAGATAGCATCCTGGAGATTTGGTGATCGCTTTTAGTCTTGTGTTCAAGTTATCTGGCTACCAACAATAAGATCGCAAGTTCGACTCTGGCTAACGCCACATCGTAACATTGGTGACCTAGGACAGTGAAAATAATCAATACGCTACCTTCCTGCAGCTGTGGTAGTGCCCTCTACACGAAAAAATGGCGGTAAATAATCGGCCAATAAATAAAAAAATGGTGATAAATAATTAACCAATAAATAAATAATGAAGTTGATAAATAATCAGCCAATAAAAAAAATAAAGCTCATGAATGTGCAAAAAAAAATTTGCAAAACGACTTAAAATTTCTGAAGCCACAAAGATCCCCACTAAACAGCCACAAGATATTATTCGTCTCTCCTCTCATTGGAGGGGAGAGTATTGTGGTGGAAGCTTTAAAAGCCAGACGACATCCTCAAGACGGAGTGATCGCTTTTAGTCTTGTGGTCATGTCACCTGACTACCAACCACAAGATCGCGAGTTCGGACCTCGTTACAGCCAATCGTTGCACGTTTTCAATTTTGTTGTCAAGGCTACGTATGAAATGTCCTTCTCGCACCTTTTAAGCATTTTTGCTTTCTCGAGTGCGAAGTGTGGATAGGTTCTCAAACTTTCCCAAATTGTAAGAGACATGTCTGGGAGCTAGTCGGGTGAAATGTGGAACATGGTCTCAGCATTAAATTTGAGGGCTTCTTTCAAATTTATCGTAAGGTCTCGAGTTCGATCCTGGCTAACGCCAGTAGCAACATCTGTGTTTAATATATTAGTGAGTGATCACAACACTGGTGATCATTTGTTTGCGCTCATAGCAAACGAATGGTCACTTTTTAATGACTCTAGAATTGGCATAGAATCTATTAATGGCATGGATGGCTCAAAACGTTCTGTGTTTTTCTAATGTGTCATTGCATCTGTTTGTCAGTTGGTAAGTAATAAATAATTATATGAACTTCTTACCTAAATATTTTATTTTATTGCAACTATTGTAAGTTGTTGAAATTCCTTGGCCTAACCCTTAGGTTCCCAACGTGGGCCATAACACCCCCTTGTGGGCGTTTGAGACTTTTAGGGGGACTGTAAAAGACCCAGAGAAAATTAGGAGGTGTTGATATGACAAGGAGGGACGGGAGAAGATAGCCAAATTCATTATCTGCAATGTTTAGGTGAGTGATTAGGATGTGGCAAGTCCTTATTAGTAGCTTAACAGATTAGCTGCCCCTATCCTGGCCTATCTATCTAATGAGATGATCCCTTCTTTGTCATCTCTTAACTGTAGTAGAGAAGGTGTTGTCTAATCACATGGAGGGGTTTTGGTGCAATTACATATTATTTGCAACGCTCAAGCGCGGCAGCAAATATGCTAAAAATAAACTTTTAATGTTCCACATTTTGCTTAATAAGACTGTTATGTTTATTATGTTCGACTTTCTTTTTGTCGTTTTGAAAATCTGTTGCATTTCACATTAAT
The DNA here is from genome assembly GCA_026543055.1 of Argiope trifasciata. Taxonomy (NCBI): domain Eukaryota; kingdom Metazoa; phylum Arthropoda; class Arachnida; order Araneae; family Araneidae; genus Argiope; species Argiope trifasciata. Next base: position 415,044 of record JAPMOQ010011771.1, read on the forward strand.
ACTTTTTTTTTTACTTCGTATTGTGAATGTCATTGCATGATCTTGCTTCTCCATCGAGGACACAGTATAGAATGTTTGATTTCGGAATTCAAAGATTAAGCGGAAATGCATTAGCGAACCGAAAAACAGATACTGTTATGGCACGCTTACGAATCGGACACACTAGATTCACCCATATTCATTTGTTGGGTGAACAACCACCACTGTTTTCGTTACGTCATTGTCGAATTTCTGCAGCATATTCTGTCGGACTGCCCAAATTTCAATGCTTACACTTTCTTCAAGAGTCTTGCCCTTCATTCTCTTTCCTGCTGAATAAGACGCCTCATGTCCAACTCTGCTTTTTGAAAGTCCATTAAGTTTTATCCGTTCATTTGAATCGCGATTACGTTTTAACTTCTACTCATATTCCCTTCGGTGATTCTTTTAATGTTAATTTGCCCATTGTTTGGCGCAGTATGCTCAACATCAGGGCTCTTGCGCCATAAAAACCTAAACAAACAAAACAAGCGGAAATGCAGTTGCGATAAGGAACAATCCTGTAAACTTGGTCTTATCTTATTCCCGAATTTCTACAACTTTTGCTTTTATCACCGTCAAATCTACCACTGTGGTTTCGTTCGGCATTTTCATGTGCGTTTTTAAAAAAAATTTAATTATAACTGCTTGCTAGCGAATGAAAACGAAACAATTCATGATCTGTTGTGTCTGAATTTAAAAGTAGATGTCCGACATTTTTGCCTGAAGTGAAAGAATTCACTTGTTTTCGGCAAAAATGACGAAACTTCTCGAAAAGCAGAATGATTCCAGGTGAGTGTATACAATCATTGATCTGAAATCCCTTTTGAATGTGAAGTCATTCTTTTTTCTCTTCTGGTCATCTCGATGACTAGGTCGGGTGGCTTTTGCGGTATGACTTGGCTACACCAAAGGGTGAAGCATTTAAATTTTCGTTCCACTACTTCGGCGTTGATGTAAATTGCAATTTTACATTGGCTGTTATCCTGAACAAAGGTTAAAGTGATTTAGATTAAGTTTAATTATTGTTGCTAGTCTACTGTCTGTCCATGACAAGAACTCTGCTAGACGATCTTCTATGTTAACGGCTGGCGTTATAGTAACAGGCTACGGTAGGGACGATCCATTTTGAATGCATGAAATCAGACGGAAGTCGGATGGGTAATTCTTTTTCTTGGCGTCAATCTGAAGCGATTAAAAAAAAAAAAACCTCGTTGCTCATTTGTTTTCTCGTTTTAGTCGCAGTTGAACGATCTTTATATTCGCTTAGCTTACTTCTTTAATATTTTTATTAATGTTTGATTAATCTTATGTTTGGTTAATATTCACATTTCATTTTTTTTTGTCTCATAAGTTATGACATCCTTAAAATGCCTTTTCGATTTAAAAAAAAGGGGAGACTTTAAAATCACAAGCACGCAAAATTGTGCATAATGTTGCAGAGTTCACTTTTTCACCAAAAGTGAAAACCATTGTGCATAATCATTTTCACCTTTGTGATTTTTAAAAAATCTCCTTTCAAAAATTAAATGCAATAATACCTAATATCGCCTGTTTGGCGCTAAACATGCCGACGTGAGAAATTTGAATGAAATTCTACCTCTGCGAAATGAACTTTCCCCACAGTAACCTGTTTCTATAACGCCCGCCGTAAACATAGACGATCGTCTAGCAGCGTTGTTGTGATGGACAGACAGTAGATGCAGCATTAATTTACGTGATAGTGAAAATTGTTCCTTGGTGAACAAACTTGACACAGACTGTTTTTTCTGAGGTTTATTAGATAATGTACTAAAGGCACAGGGATACTCCATGGTGTAATGGGCCTGGAAAACTGCACTCTGGTTTATTGCGGAAGAGACTCCCTACCGTCCGAGGGTCAAGATCGCATCTGCTGAAAAACAATATATATAAACAAGCATCAACTGTGAGACCTCGTGATGTTTACATAATTTGGCGACTAGCTCTACTCAGGAAGATCACGTGACTCACTGGATTCTTAACAAAGATTGTTCTGTTAGATATGTACCGACAAGAATATTTAATTATTTTGGAATCAAATGATTCGATTTCGCTGTGAAAATAGTTTCTTTTTTCCCCCTTCTCCTTTGTTTATCACGTTGATATTGGCGAATAGCTAGGATCGGACTCGCGATCTTCAGTTTTTAAGGTGACATGCCCATTTTTTTTTATTGGCTGACTATTTATCAGCGTGATTTATTTTTCATTGACTAATTATTTATAAGCTTGATTATTATTTATTTAATTGGCTAATTATTTATCGCCATTTTTTATTTGCCGATTATTTATCAGTCAGTTGTTATTGGCTGATTATTTATCCCTTTTTTTAAATTTATCATTCGAATGGAACAGCTCTGTCCATATTGCCAGAGCCTGCCTACTCTATGAAGGAGCCTAGGTGCAAGAAACCATTTAAGGCCCTACATTTTTAGAAAAGTTTAAAAAAAAAAAACATTTTGCATATGTATTAATGATGCGTGATTTTGTTTTTACTATTCATTAAGAAAATGACAATTCTTCCAATTTCTTTTTTGTTACTTAGAGCGTTTAAGCACTACACCCATATGCTTGACCAAAGATAACCCTTTATCTGATTTTAATATGCTGAAAGAGGGTTCAGCATCTATTATAACTGGCAATGTAAAGGATTGCAAAAAATCTTATTTTAGATATAAACAAAAGCAGGCAGCTGATGATTTGCAAGTCCATTTAAACCCAGCCTCGGCCTCGCTCTGTCTCAACATGTCTGATGGGGATTTCCTTATTCATAAACGAACGTTTTCTCGCCTTTTTACAGATATCGCTGCGATGTTTGCCTAATACAGGCGTCTGTCGATGCTCAGCCAGCCACATGGAGACAAGCTTGTAGACTTTTAGTATGTGTCACATTATAAATGTTCAGAACACTGTTTTAATTCTTAATCCCGGTGTCCCTCCCCTCAGTCACGGTGGCCTGGTGGTAAGGTCTCGGTTTTGGAACCGGAGTTTTGTAGGTTCGAGGGCCAATTCCATCGAAGAACCGCCATCGGGGTAACCGAAGAAAATCCATCAGGGCCAAACGTCCTCCCGTTGGTGTGGTTTGGAAGTTTTGAGTGGTGGTGCCAGCTCAGGGGGTCACCCTCTTCATCTGACCGCAGTTCAAAAATGACGACGAAGTCCGAATCCGAGCCGTAGTGTTGCTTCAAAATGGGACATTAATATAATTAAACTGAACTAAACTGAGTCACGGGGCCCGGTCTTAGCACTCCCTAGATAGCCGGGCCCTGAATATTGCGTACACAAGTTAGGTTAGAATCGTTAGTAGGGAAAGATGTGTTCATCCCAATTGCCCTCGCAGCAGCGCGCCAGTCTAGTCCAATCCATTTCTTTTTTCTCTCCAAAAGATCATCCCGTGTGACCTCGAGTTGAAACACTTTGAGTCAATTCAATATCCGGTGCAGTTCTGTGCGCTCTTTTCCAGCCTCAGATCACGTCGAAGAAATTGAAGCAAGATGGATTTCAAAGACCCAACGGATTCACCGGAGAGCGAACTGAAAGCGAGATATAGGAAAGTTTTAAATTCCATTTAGGTGAGTTCAACTAATGGGAATATTTCGCTTCTGTAATCCCGACTTGTAAGTAAACAAAACTTGTTTCCTACCGTATTTGTGTAGAAAGCTTTTTCACGGATTTCGGGAACTGACTTTAAGCTCTCCGCTTATTTTTCAATGTTTTAATCTTAAATTCGTCGAATAAATAAAAATGAAGCGGATTTTGATTAATATGAAATAAAGATGTAATTTTTTTTTCTTCTGATGAGTTTATGAGTGATTATGTGAATCGGGAATTTATATAATTATATTTATATTTTAAATTGACTGTAAGATCTACTGGCTGTAAATATGAGAAAAATTGCCGAGATATTTTAACTATGAATTTTATATTTTAAAAAGAAAAAAGATAAATTATGTTTATTAGAAGTATAACAAGTTTTTTTTTTAAAAAAATAATATTTATTAAATTTGATTTTAATATTATTAAATGTTGGAATTTAACCTTTACTATATTGGTTTTTAATTTCTAACATTTCAAATGAGATGGACCATGATATTTTATTTTTGAAATAATTATTCTTATTTTGTTAGCTTCAATATCTAATTGCAATACATGGTTTTGAATCTGTCTATTTATTTTTTGAATACGATTTGAACAAAGATGAAATTATTTTAGAAGATAGAGCTCTTTGAAAAAGTCTTTTTTCTTCTTTTTTTTCCAGTTACTGTTTTAACTGTTAAAAATTAGGACTGTAAATTTTATAAAATGCTCTCGATGGATTTCTTTTCTACAAGATAGCTATCCCCCCACTAGGTGATTAACGGCTCCCCTTCTTTTACAAGCACTTAAAAAAATTTAAATATTTGAAGATGTTTGTGCCCATTGAAGTCTGAAGTTTTAATTCACGACTTTATGTGTGAAAAGTAAAATAATACTAATTTATTAGTTAAAATGCTACTTAATGTTGCCGCATTGAGACGAAACATTGCCGAGTCTGCGTAGCTGAATGGTTATGATGCTGGCCTCGTAGTCATGAGATCATGTGTTTGAATCCCAGTAGACCTAAAATTTGTTTTTCCTTGATTTTGTGTTCCAGAAGATTCTGAACTTTTCTCTAATTTATCAGATAAGTGCTCTGGACTTTTCTTATTGTCTCCAGAAAGGTACTCTGGAACTTTCCCTACTTGTATAAAAGCTGAAAATCTTTCAGTCAGATTTGAGTTAGTAAATTGATTTCACTCTATATCCTGTGTCTTCATAAAACTCTTAACTGCATGATAATATCATTCTGTTTAAAAAAGTATTTTGGTTGGGTTATTATTCAAGATTTATTTAATCTTGTTGTTTTAAACATTTTAATAATTAAAATAATATTTTCTTCTTGCGGGTGGATACTACCTTCCTTCTCTTAATATTATTTCAAAAGATACTGTTATGTCAGAAAATACAATATCAAAAGCGTGTTTATGTTAAAAAACATTTGAGTTTCTGGTATTATGACATATACAAGATTATTTCTTAAGCTCCATTTTAAATTTTTTTTAATCAACCTGTAAAAACTTTATATAAATGTGTGCATAAAGAAAAAGTTGTATCTAGTGTGATTAAAATGTATTGTTTGTTAATTTTTGATCACTTTTTTTTTAATGTTTATATTACCATGTGAAAGAATTTTATGTGGTTAATTTGTATGATACATTGTTTAAAGTATGCTTTTTATTTAAATTCTTATTCTATTCAGATCCTTCCTCGCTTCTCGATATCCTGCATAATGTCGAAGCTTGTTTAGCGAATACAGGGTTTGGCGAAAGCATGGTGGAACTGGAAAAATTGTTTCACAATCCTGAATTCCAATGTTTGTTGACTCTCCATAACAAAGTTCAAGATTTATGTTGCTTCAAGTGCCTGCCTTCTCCTGTTTGTACAGACGCGCAAGTTATTTCTTTAGAGGTATATTAAAATATTTATATTTTTTCATGTAATTGTTATTCTGATGGTACTGTATTGCTGGAACATTAATGCATGTATTAATATGAAGACACAATAAGTTACATCATGAATGAAATCATTTGCAATTTTGTTTTTAAATTTTGTAAATTTTTGGAACTGTTGTCAAAGTTACAGTATTCATAACAGTTTTAATGTTGGTTCTTCTAATGAAAATCTTCAATTTAAACAAAGTAACAGGTTGCTTGTTTCTGACATTGTTTTGTTTGTCAAGTAATGGTAGGTTTTTCTTTGCCTCAGTTAAGAGATGGTAAAGAAGAGGAAATCTAATTATATAGAAGACACGAGTCATGGCAATGGACACATTAATGCAAGACCGGTCTTTTGAAAAGAGAATGGGGGGACATTTTTTGCAGTAAAGGAAAGGGATGGAGGTTAATATTTCTTAGCTATTGTACTTAAATGCTAAGTAAGTTGTCCTTTAGGATAAAAACATTATTAGAAAGTATGCAAATAAATTTTAGGGGAACCAATGTAATAGAGTTGAAATTTTAATTAAAAATATAATAAAATTTTAGTGATTTTTCAACATTCCTTTTGATTTCAAATGACTTTAGTTCCCCTTCCGACTTGCATTCTCGATGACCACCAACAAAACGCAAGGCTAATCACTTAAAAAAAAAAAAAAACACCCTGAAAATCCATGTTTTTTCACATAACCAGTTGTATGCTGGATGCTTACGAGCTGGACCATCAAGAAATTTATTTGTTTCTGATGATGACAGAAAAACAAAAAATATTGCTTATCCTAAAGCTCTTTAATATTAAAGTAAGAAATAATAGAATAAATACTATTTACACTTCTCCTTTATATATCTTTTTAATTTCAGTGAATGTATTCATTGCTGATACAAAAATATATCTTATTCATTCTATCATTCCTAATTAATCAAGACAGTTATTTTAAATTTTAAACGGTAATTCTAAAATTATTACTTCTGCAACGTGCTGAATACCAGCTAATGTCTTCATAAAAGGGACAGAGAGGATTTCTAATTAAAGATTGACTTTATTAGCCTTTTGGTGAAACAAAATAATATTGGATATCAAAGAAAACCAAGAAGTTAGCCAAGAAATAACTTTCTGTGAATCCAAAATTGAGCCTGAAAAATTAATAATTAAAGAGGGAGGATGAAATAATTTCAAGAGATGAACAACATTTTAAAAACATTTTGGTTAACTGAATGGAGGAAGATTTTTTATCTTAACCAAAAATACACTGGTCATAATGTATTTTACATTTTATATAATGTCTTCTTTGACTGAAGTTTGACTTATGAATGTGTCACTGTTGAAGGTTCTATAAACTGCATGATCAAAACCTGTGCAGTATGGCAAAAACAAAAACCGTCAAGAAATTGAATATGTCTTGAACTCAAAAATTCCAGTCAACAAATCTTCTATCGGAACATTTTGTCAAATATTTTTATAAAATATCTCACCAAATATGAAAGTTAACACTCATTTAATGTTTTTATGCATTTTAAAGGTTTTACAGCTTAATCAAATAATAAACACACTCAGTTGAGGTTGAGTGTGTTTATTCTCGTTAGCTTTGCTACATTCATCTCATCTTCGCGACGATATTATGTAAAATGTAATGTTTTTTTGTAACAATATGCATCTTCTCTAGAGGATTCTTTGTTTTTTGCAAGGGTCCAATGTCATCAAGTGTAGTTTGTTCCTTAATGTTGGGTGGGTTTGCTCTTATGCAGCCCCATCAAATTTTTTACATGACACAATATGCCACTGTCTAGGTCAGGATGTTGCACAATGTCTTTGCATTTTAGACGCCTTTTCTTAAATCCCTGTAACATGATATAGCTGTTTAATACTATTTGCATAGCTTATCTGATCTCGTCCTATTTATCTAACTATTAAGCAAACTGTTTGTAGTTGGTGTGTTTGCGAACATTTATTTTCATCAAATTCAAATTGAAATAAGTTGAAGTTAATTTTTTCTGTTTCACTATTTAATATATTTGTTTCTAATCACTAATTTCATATTGCTGGTAGGAACTATGGTGACTTGGTGGTAAAGTCTCGTCTTCAGAACCGGAGGGTCTCAGGTTTGAGACTCGATTCCACCGAAGAGCCATCATGTGAGGGGGTACCTTGCCCCTTAAATCTGTTGGGGCCAAACGTCTTCCCTTGGTGGGGTGTGGAATGGGGGGGTGCCAGCTTGGGTGTTGTTCTCGTCATCTTATAGCTGTTCAAAATGACGAGGTCTGTCCCAATAGAGCCCTAGTGTAGCTTTACAACGGGACGTTAATGTAACTAAACTTAAGTAATAATATTGTTGGTGACTGCTGTTATGTAAAATAAAATGCTTTAATCTTTTTCATTTATGATTTGTGTTTTTCTTAAACTTATGCTTGAATTGCATTTCTTATCATTTCTAGATGTTTGAAAGCATGCTTTTTTAAATAATGGCACTTGAAATTTCAGAGAATCGATTTTTTTTTCTGCATTTATCCATTTAATTGTGTATCAACAGGTGGTGAGAGCCTTGCAAGACGTGCCTTCCAAGGATGCCAAAGAGCTTCTGCATATTCTGGGGAAACATTCCTTTGAGAACCTAATGTTCTGCCACGATAAAGTGGCTGCCAGCCAGGCTGTTCCCGACATCTCGGAAGAGGAGGAACTGCTTTCCAGACTGTCACAGTACACAGAAGAAAGTATAAAGATTGTTCGAATAGAGAAGACTACTGAACCATTGGTATGAGTTCATTGAAGTGGATATTCTACATTAATTTGTTTCCTAATTCTTTAAATAAACAATATTAAACACAATGGCTTTAGCACAACTGATTTTTTTAAAATCAAAACATTAATTTTGGTTGTTTTGCTTGGCAACCGACATTGCCATCTTACAAAAATTAAAATTTACAGAAATTAAAAATAAGATTTATAAAAAAAGAAAATATAGAAGATGCTACATTCATATGCTAGTGACTACTTCTTGCAATGATTAACACTTTCAATGCTACCAACAAGATATCTTGTCTTTCAGATACTTCCAAATGCAGATTTCGGTGCTCTAAAATTTCTCTCGTGTGCCAGTTTAGATCAAAGTAAAGGTATTCTTCAGATATGTATTAAAAAGTTCAACATACTTAAAATGGCATAAGAGTAATTTTATTTGATAGAAACTTGTTATAGGAAGTATCTGAAAGACAAGATATTTCATTTGGTAGGATTGAAAGTGTTAAATACTTGAATTTAAATTCATCTACCAATACTTAATAAATTGTTTTATCAACAAATTATTCTAAATCAACAGATCGTTACCTACTTATTGATAAAAATATATCTTTAGACTTTTTATAATATTTGCTTAGTTTTGTTGTATTAATACTTCAAATAAGTTTTGATTAGTTTTTTTTTATCTGCATTTCTTCTAATCAATTACTTTTTTCAGAAATTATTTCTTTAAAATTTGATCAGTATTTCTAATTTAAGAAGTGCAACTTTTATGCTGGATAATTGTAGCTGCATTTTGGCAATAAATATATTTGTTGCATTGATAATTTTTCTAAGAGGCATAATGCATTAGAAACATAAGAGGCAAAATGATTAAGAGAAAACATAAATCCCCCCCCCAAATGTAATTTTCACGACTGATTACCTTCTAAAACTGAATTCACCATATTTAACTTTTTGGATTTCCCTTTCTTGGTTTTTTTAAACACTTATTTAGTTTGTTTCCATTTTCTATGGATGAAGTTTTGTTATTAGTTTTCTAAAGGTTTTAATTATGCTCGTACTGCATTGTCAATGTGAGATAAGTTGACTAAGAAGTGAAAGTTTTTTTTCTTTAGCAAATATTTCTCCATGAATCATTTAAATCAATTGATAGATACAATGAAAAACTTTATCTGTTTAAATCATATAAGCTCTGAAATATCTTTATTAGATATCTTTTTATTCTGCTTGTTGCATTGCCCAGAGTGGACAGAAATTAAATAATAATAATTAATTTGAATAATTGTTGTTGAAAATATCTAGAAATGTTTTTTAATGCATCATATAAATTTTGTAAAATCATCTTGAAGGTATTTTCTAATGCTCTTGTAGTGAATATTTATAGGAAAATTCAATTAATTAATGATTAATTTGAATAATTGTTGAAAATATCTAGAAATGTTTTTTTAACTATATAAATTTTGTAAAAGCATCTTGAAGGTATTTTCTAATGTTTTTGTAGTGAATATTTATAAGAAAATTCAATATATTTTCTCAAATAATAAATACTTGCCAATTTTTGAAACTGTTCTATTTACAGGGTGCAACAGTGAAGAATGATGGCGAGGCAGTGATTGTTGGTCGCATTGTTAAAGGAGGAATCGCAGAAAAAAGTGGTGAGTATTTCACTTTCATAGGCAGTGATTATAATCTTGGATTTTATTTTTAATAAATCATTGTGCATTTATGTATTAGATGTTTAAAATATTTAAATAGTTTAATATTTTATTAAGAGTAAGATAAAAATACAATAAATAAATTTAGGTTCTAATTTTATTAATTCAGAACCGCTATTTAGCCAATGCAGTACATGGTTAAAATAAATGCATATGTAAATTAATATAAATGTGAGGGAATTATCTTCATGTTTATTTACCGATAAAATTTGCGCCAAATGCCTAAAATAATAGTGAACATAAATTTCTATTATCAGCATTCTCAAATTTTGTTGTCTTATATATATATAATATATAATATGAATACTTTCCGAAGTGATGATAAATTTTTATCTCGATTATTTATACTTTAAAATGTTTTTATTCATGTGTACTATTGCAAACATGTGCTACTTGTTCCAGATTCTAATTCATCCCAAGAAACAATTTTCCACTTTCTTAATTGTTAAAATTAGTTTCCATAAGAAGTGTCGATGTGAAACTGAATTGTCTTCGCATCGGCCATACTCGTTTTACTCATAGACACCTATTATTTGGTGAGAAAGCACCAAGATGCCCCTCATGTAATGTTGCATGTATCCTGGCTGAGTGCCCAAACTTTAACTCTCATTGCATGGCATATTTTAGCTCAACTTCACTTAACTTACAAAAATGAGTAGGAATACCTCCCCATCATTATATTTTTATCTGTTTAAAGGCTACTGGATTTTATTTTATATAGTTGTTCTTCAACAGTGGACTTATTTTGCCTGACTGGTTTCTTGGTTTGATTGCTACTATTTTACTAACTTAATTTTTAATATACTTTAACTATTTTAACTTCTCACTTGATGATGATGATTTCTTTTAGTAGTAACTCAAACCATATGAATGGTGCTGTATAGCCGCCTACTTTGGGCTCTTGTGCCATTAAAATGAAATTAACCAACCAACCCACATGATGTTAAAGAATATTATCACACAAAATTTATTTTTACACCTTCTTACAGGTTTTTATATAAAATTTTGTCTGTGTATTTGATTGCTACTTGTTACTTCTCATTTACTTTGACAGCATTGGAAGGCTTTCATTAACTGTGATATTAATAGAAGACTTTTCCTATTGACAACTGTAAATTCTAACCTTCTCATAGTATTTTGATGAATTTTGACCTCTTTTAAAGCTTTAGAAAAGTACTAACCACTTCCATTCCATCAAAAAATTCTTGCCACTCTTCTTTATAAACCCACTTTTTTAGAATGAAAGAAACAAATTCATAGTCGGTACATTTGCTTGGAATTCAGCTCCAGTTAAGAAACCTAATGAAATCTTTTAGTGAACATAGAGTGGAAAGTATTGTATATAAATAAGTTATCTGCCATAGAAAGTTAATGCTGCCAACTTTCCCTTGAATATATTCACCAACCCATATATGCTATTCACAGCAGAAATTAAACTGCCATGAAAAGCTATAAAATGAGGGATTTTTCACTTGTAGCAAAGTGCAACAACATTCAAACAAGAAGGGGGGTGAGCTTTTATAAGATATTAAATATAAAATTGCCAGCGGAACATTAAAAAAATGTGAAATTAGCTGTATCAATAGTGTTCTCGTTTCTTTGTTTATTATTTCTTTTCATATAAATATTTTTATGAATAGAAAATGTCTTATATAATCAATTTTTTAATAAAAATAACGTTAAACAAAAGCTGTATGTATTAGTTATTTTATCAATACAAAATGAATCGGATTTTTGTCATTTTAATGTTAAAATTTGTGTTGAGTATTTTAAAAGTTAGAGGAGTGAAACAGTCACTTACTTTTTATGTGTAAATTTTTTAAACTTATTTTCATAAAAAATATTAAGATGTAAAAGTTATTTCATTGCATCTTTTCTGATTTTTTAAAAAGTTTTTTGAACTGTTGTGTAATTATGTATATATATATATATATTGTATAATTAGCATTGATTTTTTTCGTTGGATGTCTCATGAAAATAATTTTGCGAGTCCATTTTTCTCGAATTCACCAATTATTTGAATCTTTAATGTTTATTATATTGATTTTATTCAATGTGTTCTCGATTCAAATTTTCAGAGTTTCTTTGCATTAATTATTGCTGAAGTTTAAGTTGCCAATTTAAATAAGATGCTGAATTCAGTCTCATCTAAGCATCAAGTAAAATTTAAAAAAGTTATTTTTTATGATAAGATTAAAATTTAAAAATTTTTAACTAAAGATATTTAAAAAAATTCTATTAAAGTTATAAATTACTATAAGGGGAAAAATTTCCTGTTGCAGAAAATTCTTCAGGTATTCATGCATTTACAAAATTGCTTATTATTTGTATCAATTTCGCACTGCAAATTCTGTATAGTTATATTTGAAATTTTTTTCTTGTTAAGTTTAGTTTTTATTCTGAGAAGTTTTTTAAAATTATGAATCGTATTGGATTTTTAAGATTAATAAAAAGGTCTACAAAAATTTTTATAGTTCTTTCTTTCTGATGTTTTCACTCATATACATAAAAACAGCAGGAGAAAAATCAAATGTAGATTTATTTAATAATTATTCTATCTTTATCTAATGTATGTTAAATTTCATTTGATTTTTCACCACAAAACTTTGTCTTTGAGAAACAACCATAAAAATATAGAAAACGAAGTGCTTATCTTAGTGTTGTACTTCACTAAAATTTGTTGCCATGTGCATCCTTAGCATTACTTTTGCTTTTAAAATCAGATTACAATGGATTAAATATTACAAGCAAATTCAAATAAATATACTATTCACTTTTAGACACATCTCTTCAATATATATATCAAAGCTTTCCTTGTTTTGACGTATACAACAATATTTATTTTGTATGATGGAATCTATAGAAAGTTAACTTGGTAGAGTAAATGAATGAAAGACATTAAAACGTTAATGTTAAGTATTCTGTGTAATAAGATTAAAAAAAACTTAAAGATAAACGACATTAATATGTAATTTTAAAATTTAATGTTAACTGTAGTAATTTTTCAAAATGAGTTAATGCTTTGTGTTATTTGTGTTGCAATATAGCGGAATTTTTCTTTTGTAACAGATTTTTTTGTAATAATTTTTTTTTTGAAACCTAAATTCTTATATTCTTAAAATAAAGACTGGATCTTGTTCATTTAGCTTTGCTTTATTGAAAAATGAAGGGAAGAAATACCTTAAATGTTATTAAGTGATTTTGTAGTTTCTGATTTATGATCCATAGTCTGCTAATTGTATCTAAGAACTTTTCTTTTTTAAATACATCAAAATTCAGGTCTTCTTCACGAAGGAGATGAAATACTAGAAGTCAATGGAATAGAACTTAGAGGAAAATCAGTAAATGATGTTTGTGACATAATGGTAATTATTTCATTTATATATTTATATTTCTTTATATTTATATCTCCAGCTGTTGAGAGATCTTATATAATTTCTGTTATAATAAAATATTTTGACTATTATATTAGGTATTATCAGATAAGTCATTTAAAATTGCTTGAATCATTATATTAAGGCCAACTTCTATAGATTCTTCATGGTCGATTATTTAACAAATAAGGGAAAGCTGATTGCATTTTGTTGAATCCCTGGACATGTGGCAGTGAAAAAGCTGACCAAGCTTCAAAAACTGTGTCACAAGTACATGAAAATTTTGTTCCTTTGAATGATGCTCTACTAGTTGTCAGGAATTTAATGTTGGAAAAATGGCATAGTATATAGGATGAGCACCAATCCAATAAATTTCCTGCATTTCGTCCTTCTGTCAGACACTCAAATAAATATAATTTATATCAGGAAAAAGGTTGTTTTGACTCGTTTAAGAATTAGTCATGTTAGGATGACACATAAATATCTACTCGGTTCGAGACCCCCTCCTACATGTCTACGCTGCCAATGTATTCTTTCGGTAAAACATGTCTTGGTGGAATGCCCTGATTTTAACTGAAATATTTTGGTAAGATTGGTGTTACCTTCAAAGACTAGGTGGGAGAAATTCCCCACCAAAACCATTTTTCCCCCGCTTAAAGATACGGGTATTGACAAACTCATTTGAGTACTTTTTACCATTTAAAGCATTTTTCAAACAATTCATTAGACCTCTTAATTGACAATTAAGAATGAAGTATTTCCATTATCTCGTATTTGGCCCTTGCACCACCAAACACAATCCACCCAACCAACCAACCCATCATAGTCATGGTGGATTTTTGATGACAATTTCTGCTAAGGCTACAATCAAAATTGCTTTGGAAAATTTCTTTACAAGCATTTATTTCAGCTGCATTTCTTGTTGACATGATTGCTAAAATAGATATTTTTCATAAAAGTAGAAGTTTGAATGGTAAAATATATAAATGACTCAAAATTAGCCTGTTTTTGTGTATGTGTGCGCTTTTGTATCCCATGTCCATATTCAATTGACTGTGTACATTTAAAATGCTAGCATGTTTTTATAAAGATGGATAATTCATAAATTTCTTTTATTATCTTCCTTTTATTTTTGTGATTGGAATCATTTAATTGAATCAGTGCAGTGCTTTTTTCTAGTTTGAGTAAATTGTACTGAAAATAAGCCTCAAAAGGTTCAAATTTAGCAAAATAATGTCTGTATTTCAATTTTTTAAAAAATATATGAAACCCATATATTGCCATTTTGTTTGCAGAATTTATAATTGATTGATTTTTCATGATATTTTTAATATATAATATATCAGATACTTACTATTTTCTGAATATTGGAGATAATCTGATATATAAAAATAAATTTCTGTTTGTTTGTACCTATGCATTGCCATAACGTCCAACTGATGATGAAGAGCAAACTTAAACTGTTCTTATTGCTTGTACGTGCACAAATATTTTATTTTAAAATTAACAAGTGATAACAGACAAAAGGTAAATGGCACATGTCATTCAGAGTTATCTGTGTATATATCAAACAAAGTAAAATTATTATGGTTGATGCCAATTAAAGTGAATGAAATGAATTTGAAAATATTTGGTGCAAGCACTAATTTTTTTTTTTTTAAATAAATGAATATTTGTGTACTGGATGTTGTCATTTGGCTTGCTCAGTATTTTATTCTGTGGCAAATTACATGCATAATTGAAAGTTTATCTCAAACATGCTATATAGATTATTAATGCCAATCAAGTTGTATAATTGGAATTTCCCAGTGTAAACAGTAATTTTTCTATTTATTCAGTACATCGACGAAGGATATTTCATATTCAAATGTATATCGTTTTAATTGCTTCAATGGAAGTATGTCTCCAAACGCTCATCAATTAATAGATCAATACATTAAAATAAGTGAATTCGGGCTATTCAAACAAACGAGGAATATTGAATGAGCAATAAAGATATCGTTTCCAAATTTTCATCCTTCAAAATCTCAAGATCAGCTTGCTGCAGTAATCGAAAGACAATGTTTATGAGCTATCT
The DNA here is from genome assembly GCA_026543055.1 of Argiope trifasciata. Taxonomy (NCBI): domain Eukaryota; kingdom Metazoa; phylum Arthropoda; class Arachnida; order Araneae; family Araneidae; genus Argiope; species Argiope trifasciata. The sequence goes on from JAPMOQ010011771.1 coordinate 430,496, forward strand.
GATCACACATATCAGAATCAAAAGACCAATATGCAGCAAGACAATTATTCTTAATGGAAAGTTGAGTAGAGAAGCTCATTACCTTTATTCCCAATTCGATTTGCATTCTTGATGACCATCAACAAAACCTTTAAATAATTCATGTTTTTTGCATGGCAATTGTATGCTGGATTTTTTGTGTCAGACAGACAAGAAATTTATTCATGCTTGCTGAAGACAGATAAACAAAAAATATTACTTGCCGAAGAAGCACTTTAATAATAAAGTAAAAAAAATTAAGTAAATATTATACGCACTTCTTCTTTATACATCACTTTCAATTAGTGTATTTATTGATAAGAAAATAACTATTATTCTTTCTGTCATTCCTTATTAAATAAGGCAGTTATTTTAATATTCAAACGATACTTCTGAAATTTCTTCTGTGGTAGCAGTGCTTCAGGAAACGACTAGAACTAAGTATTTTTTACGTGCATTTCATATCATCTTCTTGCTTTTGTTTGTATCAGTCTTTATGGTATTGCTTATAAAAAGTAATAAATATGTATTTATATGTTTCAGGCTTCCATGTGTGGTACACTAACTTTTCTTATTGTTCCCTCTCAATATGATATTCCAAAGCAACAGACTCGAGAAAGTGTGGCAAGTATTTTATGAGCTTTATTTTCTTTATTGTAAAATATTTTACTTTTTTAAATTGAAAATTGTCTTTTTATATTCTTTCGGAGCATGTAGCATCATGAAAATTTCTTAAAGTGCTTAAATTTGAAAATCGCCTTAAATGTGCTTAATTTTGGAAGAAAGGTCCTTAAAAGTGTTTCATTTTCTCTAGAAGTGCAAAGAAGATATTCTTTTTGTTTCAGCATAAGATATGCCCTTTTGTTTCCACATTCAATGAAAACGTTAAATTTTTGTTTACTGGATATAGCAAAAAAGAAAACCAATGAAAGGTTAGCATTCAGTGAAGGGATACAGGAGTTTTTAACCCATGTTAAGATAACAGTTAAAGCACTTTTTTTTGCGGTCATTTTTTTAGCATCTGGTGCCCTCTTGAGATATGGGAATAGTCATACCAAAAGAGCAAAATGTGCTGAACTTGTTGCAATTTTCAAAACATTTGAGCTTCTTTTACATGTAGTGTTCTAAATATAAATTCTCCTATAAAAGTTGACTTCAATTTTTGGATAACGATAGGTGTTTTTCCCCCATTTTTATTATCCTTTTCTGTTGTTAAAACCAAAAAGACATCATTTGTTCTACCATAGAAGACAATGAGAAAATATTATGAAAATACAAAAATATTAAAAATTAAGAAATGCACATTTAAAATCGATTTTAAAATGTTCAATAATAATTTTACTTTATAATGAATCAGAAAATAACCTGAGTTTAGAAAATATGCAGGTATACATATACACAAAGGTGCTTAAAAGTACTTAATTTTTGCAGCACTATGCACCCTGTCTTTGTTTCATTCATTTCCTCATTAAATGTATAATAATGTTTTTCTGGGATTTTTTTACAAGCTGAAGTCATTTTATTTTCTGCTATGTTGTTTAAAGAGCAGATTTTAATTAAATATCTAAAATATGAAACACCCAAAAAAGCCCTTTTCAAAACTTCAAATTACGAAGATAATTTCTTTTAGCTTGACCACTTGTGAATGCTGCAGTTCTTTTCTAGTTAAAAATTTTAAACTCAGAAAATGACATTCTTTAATTGTCGTTTTCCAGGTAGTTTTGCCAATCTTATTATTAGAGATCTCCTTGAATGCTTTAGCTCTTAGCTTTATAGCATTGCAAATATAATTATTGCAGGAAGAAGTTTACATTTTCCTTCCTAAACATATGAAATTTTATTTATTGCTGCATATATAAAAGTCTAATACAATATATTTGGTGATGCTATGTTTTTACATAAATGATATTTTCAGATATGAGGTATTTATTTATGGTAACATAATTTTTAACTTTTAAGAAATGTCGAAAGGATCAGATTTTTATTGTTAATCTCATAAGATGAATTAAATTTTGGTAATCATTTTTTTTTCAATTTTTTGATTAGTTTTATGCTTTTATTAAAACCAAAACAGCAAATTTCATTTCATAATAGGAGGCATTATGCAGATACAAAAATAATTATTTAGATGTAAAAATTGTGCAATTAGTTTTTAAAGATTTTTCAATAAAAAAAACTGATTATAAAACAAATCTTTCTATGCATAAAAATGATGCATATGTGAATATGTATGGATATAAAGAAGTTTCTTTACTGAATATTTGGACATGAAATGAAGTGGAGTTGGCCTTGAAAATTGTATTTGGAGTGTGACGATTAATTACTAATTTATTACGCACGTCATGTTTTTCCTAATTTCTTTTTTGCTATTTTTTCATTGAAAGGCGGTCCAGATTTTGGCACACAAATTGAAGTTGATCTTGTGATAAATTTGGCCTAATTAGTAAATTGCATTTATCTATTAAGAAAGATTCATGCAATGACGATTAGAGAATAACTTGAAAGTTATTTAAACGTGGTTACATCTCGTAACTAGAACGAAAAATAAAAACACACCTATCGAATGATGCACATCTACTTGAAATGCACATAACAATCAACATCTCAAAAATTCAGTTGATGTATCTTCCACACCAACATTTGACTTCTTATTTATGTGTACGGCGATAAACAAAAATTCATCTTCTTCAATGATCTGTTAATAAGAGTCATCTTATTAGCATATCGTATTAGCTTTTTACTCTTGTGTTACTGCATTGAATGAGCTGGATTCGAAAAATTGGAACCCGATTGCGGATGCTGCCAATATGAATTGGAGAATTTTGATTATTCCCAACAGTTAATTATGACCAAATGACATCGCTAAACAATTTGGATCTTCATATTTCAGTACATGAATTTAAAGAGAAGTTTTAAGTTCATTTTTAAGTGTAGATTAATGAGGCTATAGGGATGGTATGGATAAAAAAAAGTGGCTTTTTTTCCTTTCTTTTTCAGTTTCATATTGAAAAATATCTGCTTTGTTTTCAGATCCATTTGAAAGCCCACTTTGACTACGAGCCGGACGACGACCTGTACATTCCGTGCCGAGAGCTGGGCATGTCTTTCCAGAAAGGGGACGTCTTGCACGTCATCAGCCAGGAGGACCCCAATTGGTGGCAGGCCTACAGGGAAGGGGAGGAGGATCAGCTGCTTGCTGGCCTCATTCCGAGCAAAACTTTCCAGCAGCAGTGAGTGCTCCTTGTGAAAAGTTTATATCAATTGCTTTTATTACTACGGGTGGCTAAACAATTGTAGACAATCTTTGAACACACCTTATTAACGCATTGACTGAAGTTGAAGATGACACCCTCTCTGCTACAGTTAAAAGATAGCAAAGAAGGGGTCATCTCATTAGATAGATGCTCCTGATGTCAGGTGAGGGTAGTGGCAGCTAACATGTTAACTGGCAACTACGATATAACTTGTAGATTGCGTTCTTTTCTAATACCAAACCATCTATGCTATTGGATGACACCTTCTCTACTGCAGTCAAAAGATAGCATAGAAAATTAAGATAGGGGAATTTATATTCAAGATCTAATTGTTTCTTAATAAATTGAATTGGTTTTTTTAGAATGAATACAAAATATATTGGAAAAGTACATGCTGATGAAATGTTAAAGTAGTCCATTTTTCATAGCTTACATAAAATAGTAAGTTTGTACATATATTTACAAATTATTTTTTTCCAACTATCTTAAGAAATAATATCAGTATCTTTTCCCACATTCTGTACTGTTCGTATCCAAACTATAGTAAATTTTTGCTGTTTTTTTTCATTTAGCATGACAAGCATAGTGCAATCTGTGTTTCTTCTGGATTGGATTGTGGGATTTAATGGCTTAAGAGCCAAATATGGCCATACTGCACCAAACAAATGGTGTTCAAAAATGTCACGTATAAGTCATGCAATTTAAAATTTATCATAAAATGAAAGACATCTAATAATTAATAGTATCTGCAGTTTTAAAATGCAATTTACATCCCAAAAATAATTTTTTTTTTCAAAAAATTTAAAAGATTAAATAAAATATTAATGAAGTTTAAAAAGTGAAAATATAACTCTTATAACATTGAAACAAGTACAATAAATAACACTTGCTCTAAAGTAATCTTTTAATAAACAATTACATCAAAACAAGTGAAAAAATCGTTGTAATCTTTTTATTCGATGTTTCTTTAAGTATTTCTCATGAATTGGGGTACTTGAAGGTTTGCATTGAAAAATTTAGGTTCCTTTTTTTTTTCCCCCTTCTTTTTCTGTGTTTCTTCTGAAGGAAAGAGCAAACTCTACAGTATTTAACTAAGATGTAGAACTGCTTCATATTGCTCAATATGTTTAAATAACTACTTTACCAATTTTTTGTGATAATTATATTAGCAGATGTTTATCGCCTCTTTCACTTGATTCAAATATACTTGACTTTCAGTTGTGATGTTTAACCCATTCTAGATGGCACATTTTTTAATATCTTCTCTGGAAACCAAAATTTCATATGACTTTTTATTACAATTTCATATCATTGCACATGCAATATATTACCTCTCTTTTTACCTTGGAAACTCTTTGTACATATTGTATGCAATCTATATCTAATAGTTTAAGAACTTTTTTTACAAAAACAGACATAATACTATTGTTAATATAAAAAGCTTCATTACTAGACAGAAATTCATCAAGAAGCATTAATTAATATTGTGGATTGTTGCATTTGCAATATTTAACTGGGCTTGGAGATGTCCATAGTGAGCGCATATAGTAATAATTCATATTTAACAAAGAAAAAGATTGTAATTGCAGTCTGTAAAGTAATGTCAATAAGTCTCACCTAAAAAAATGAACTTGCGTTTTTCCTTTATTAAGTAATTCATTTCAGCATGCTGCAAATATTACAAATACCAAATTTCTGTAGCATACTCCAAATAGTTTGGAGTTCTTGATGAAATTTTAATGAAAAATTTTAAATCTTAAATGCAATCAAGAGTAATAAAATTTTATATTTTATTACTCTTGACTTGCATTTTAAGGTATCATATTTTATTTCAGGCGAGAAGTTATGAAGCAAGCTGTGGTTGGAGATGTGAAGGAAAAGAAATCTAAAAAAGGTATCCTTTTTCATTTGATCATATCGATGCTGGTGAATTATCACCATCTGTTGCGCCACCAGTGCATCTATGAACTGTGCAGAGGATAGCTTTAAGAAAACCCGAAAGACCTTTAAAATAGAGCTGAAAGTTCAAGATGAAATAAGCATCCATTGCATTTATTTTTCAGAACACAAAACCCGAAACTCAAATCAAAACATGTTCAAAAAGAAATCAGTTATTAGGTAACAGTTAATAAAATTAATATTAAATAAAAGACAGGTAGACATGACAGATATCTTGTGCACTGGAATGTTGCCCATTTTGTAGCGAGTTCATTAATGTTAATTTTGCTGTTTAATTCTAGGAATCTTTTTATGTGCAAAGAGACATCACAGGAGAAAAAAGAAAAAAATGTACAATATTAACTACACTGATGGTAAGTATCTTTTTATTGACTTCGATGCCAAAAATATGAAGATTTCTGTGTGACACTGTTATGGATATTTCCATTGTTGCAGAGGCAGACGAGGACCAAGTGCTGACCTACGAAGAAGTCCGACTCTACTATCCCAGAGCACATCAGAAGAGGCCTCTTGTGCTGATTGGTCCGCAGAAAGTCGGCAGGCACGAACTGAGGCAGAGACTTATGGAAGATACAAATAGGTTCGCTGCCGCCGTACCTCGTGAGTGAATGCATTTCTATCACTAGAAAATATTTGCATTCCCAAATGAAATATAAACAGTGGATGTGATGAGTATCATCTTTTTCATAAACATCTTATTTTTAGTCTATATTTTATGCAATTTTTTTTAATTTCAAAAATATCATTTTGCCTTTTTTAATGAAAGAAAAAGACTAAAGAGAACAGTTACTGTATAAAACATGTTTCATATTTTCCTTGAAATAATGCCTGCATTAGAATGTATTCCTTTTAGAAATGATTTTAAATAAACATTTATTAAGTAAGTTGTATAAATTAATAGCAATAGTTTGAATTGATCTTTGTCGGTACTTTCCATTGATGTAATAATGGGGCAATATGGCCATGTATGGCCCTTCCGCCAAAAAAGCTACAACATTGATGTAATAAAATTGGAATTGTTTTCAATGTTTCCTGAAATAGTTAGCAATTGACATTATTGAAAGCTAAGGGAGGAAGATATTTTTACAAATCCTGACACTCTGTATGACAGGACTCCATTAGGGATATTTTTCAGAACCAGTTGTAGAACTGTTGAAACAACTGCTTTACTTCAGTTGAATGCTTTAATATATTTTGTATATTTTGTCGACACAACATGAAGTTATTCATAAGAAAATTCTGTTAGAATGAAATGAAACTAATACTCCAAATGTACCAGTGGATTGCTAAAGGAAGCAAGAATTTGTAATATTATTTATTTATTAATTATTATTTATCTTGAGAATGTAATTAGTAAAAGGATTAAAATATTAAATAAAAAATGTATTGTATAACTTAAAGTGGATGGGAAAATAGGAACCTTGGAACTTTATTTAATGTCTAATATATCATTTAAAATTATATTATCTAACTAAATATGAGGAAGATGGAAATAAATGAATATTCTAAAATATTTAGATTTTTTTTCTTTATAAACAACATGGAATCATTTTAAACTGTTTGAATGGCTCCTCTACCCATGTTTGTGGATGAGAGTTTTCCTGAATGGTAGGAATAAAAAGTGAACGTCATTTGAGAAGAGTGTTGTTTCGTGTTTCAGACACCAGTCGGCCCCAAAAGGACTCTGAAGTGAACGGTGTCGACTACTTCTTCATCAGCAGGGCTCAGTTCGAGGCCGACATTCTGGCGGGTCGCTTTGTGGAGCACGGCGAGTACCAGAAGAGTTACTACGGCACCAGCCTGGACGCCATTCGGAGCGTCATCGAGTCGGGAAAGACCTGCGTGCTCAACCTGCACCCCCAGGTGAGTCGCATTCCACCACCCCCTACTCTGAATTTATCGACAGAATTCATGTTGAAGAATGTAAATGGAATCTAATGTGAAAGTAATGAATGGCGATAATTTCCTATAAAGCTGAAAACTTCAGATCAATTGTTTTTTAGACAGTGCAATGAGTTATAGAAATGAAACTGTTATATAAATTTATTTCGTACTCAACTGTGCTGCAGTGTTTAGCATTTGTTTTACATTTTGTGTTCTAAGAACTTTTGCGACATCTTAATCAGCCAATAGCAGTCACTAGACACTAGCGATTGCTTTTGTCGAATGGATAAGTGACTTCAAACCCAAGCATCGCAGGTTCGATCCTAGGCGGAATTCAACCTACACATTGGTGCCATTCCCGCCAACACCATCGCCACAAACTATGTTTTCAGAATGCATCTTTCATAACAAAAACTCTCTTTTTTTTCTTTCTCTTCGCAGCTTGGATTATATGTTTAAACTCATACCTCCTTCGATGAGTTCTGCCCTACTGGTGTTCATTCATTTCATTCATCTGTACGATTTGATACTAAGATGTTCGTGACTGAAATAAAAATGATCTGTCATCAAACTTATCTGTGTTTTATAATGATATCAAAAAGGAAATTGGAAAACCAAGTGTATTATTTGTCTTCATCATTTTATGGCATAACAATCTACCTTGTTCTACCTCTTTCTATTTTATGGTATCTCTTATTCTAAATCTACCTTTATTTGCTGATGATGGGGACGACTAGTATTTTAAGAAAACTTGTTTTGCATTTAGTGTAATTTAGTAAATTCATTTAATGCAATTATGATTTCTGCTTTTTTTTTTTTTTAGATTCTGTTTAGCAAAAAAAAAAAAAAAAATCATTTACTGTATTTCGGGATGTAGAAGATTTGAACCGAGTCGATATAATTTTGTGGGATATGTAGAAAATGATTTGCGAAACTGTGCTTAAAACGTGAATATTCTAGATAATGAGCAGTCATTTATCGCAGTATAGTTTCTGAAAAACTGCAGTGGAGAAACCGAGATTTTATCTTTAGCAGCGTCCATATTTGTCTTATTAGACATCTTTCTTGAAAAACGGAAACTATTCTATTTAACTTTTACTTTCGCAGACCAGGTGAATCTGCAGTGATGGGTGGAGTTCACTATTGGTTAGTTTTAAAATGCAAGATTATTTGCTTGTGCAATCATTACTAAACCAAAAAGAATGTTCCTTACAGAATCTACAGTGACAAAAAAAGGGGTGGTGTTGACTATTGGTTAGTTTTAGATTGCAAAATTATTTGCATGTGCAATCAATTACTATACAAAAAAAAAA
>JAPMOQ010011777.1:0-16803 GCA_026543055.1 Argiope trifasciata
CAGTTGCATGGCCAAACAGAAGAAATGCTTGCAATTTTTAAAAACGAGTTAATCCATCCCGGTATGCATAATTTGTTAGTATAAAAAGCGATTGGAAATACGTCAGTCTACATCGCGACACAAAAGTAGAAGAGCAAAAGAGAGATCAATTTTTTCCTTTTAGTGGTTCTTACAATGAGATATTTATGGGAATTTTTTTGGCATGTGTAGATTTAAGGAAGGGAAATTTAGGTATTTTTAAAAGAATGATGCAAACGTTAGATTTTTATCCCTTCATTCGGAACATAAGTGTTGAAACTTGCAGTTTATAATTGATTAAATAAATAAAGTGGAAATAGATATGGAATAAAAGAATATCTTAGAATGAAGTTAATATGGACTAAATTATGATAAAAATTAGGAAATAAGATTTAAAATAGACTTGGAAACATCATTACACACACACGCACACACACTCGCGCGCGCGCACAAGGTTTTGCCTTTTGAAACCGAAAATGCTGTCACTTTTACTGCGTTCAAATATCACTTACTCTTGAATGATTTATTCAAGCGAAATAATTAATGTGACCGATTCACTATCTCAACTGTAATAAAATGCAGGATACTGCAGATTTTATCATACTGACCTACTTACGTCCCCAGATATTCCCAAATCGACCCCTTCAGCTGAAAAAAGAAGGGGGAGGGGAAGAGGTAATCTGAAGCTATTACTGAAAGTTTTCACTTTGCAATTTTCCCTTTTACCGCTTGCAAAGGAAAGAGAAATGCCCTAATAATTATGAGTAATTTTTTCTGTAAGTTACTTTCATAACACACTACCTGTACCGTTACGTGACATTTCTTGTTCCCTTTCTTTTGGTGCCCCAACCCCTGCAGTCATGTCCCTGAAAGGGGCGCTAATGCCATTCCCTAGATAAGAATGAAATATGTATCATTACATACAGCCAAAACACCCTTAAAATACTTAGTACTTTGATAAGGAACTTTCCCGGACTTGGGATCTGCCCTTTAGTCAACCTATGACCTAATTTCTTTTTCTGGCTGGTCGGTGTGGACACCTGTTGCTCATTTCTTTTCCCCCTAATATCTTCTTAAAAGCAGAACTGGCATGTGGTTAGCATAAAAATAAAGATTTGAATCGTGCTTCCATATCTTAGACCAAAATATGACCTTTTATGGTAGATTTCCGTGCCTGGTATCATCTTCCTAAGGTCATTGTCAGTAAAATTAATGGAATATGTGATGAGCATTTAAAAGTTAATATCATGTGAGAAACACGATACGAATTTTTTAAAATGCCGTTTTAAAAGGAATCGAAGAAAGATGCAGGTTTTTCATTAAAAAAAATCTCAAAGAACTATTTTGTTATGTAAAAGATTTAAAATAAAAATATATCTATTTAAGGAACATTTCAATTTTCTTCTACGCTATTTGAATTTTAAAATTCATTCTAATATGCAAAGCATATACAGAAAGTTTTCCTTTTCAGACGGTTCTATAGATTTAAAACCAGCGAGGATAAAAAAATCTTCTTAACATTAAAGAAGCAAAATAAAAAAAAATGATTCTAAAATATAAGAATATAAGCATTTAAGAACGTTTCCATTTTCTTTTACACTTTGAGAATTTTAAAATTGACACTAACATGAAATGCAAGACAGAGATTTTTTAGCTCATTTGTAGAATGAATTAGAAACCACAAGAAAGTTTTTCTCTTAAAAAAAGGAAACAAAATTTTAAGAAATCATTTTAACGCAATTTAAAACTCTTATTTATCAAAAACTTTATTCTTACTATTTCTAGACTTTTTAAAACTTTTATGTATCAAAACGTTTTTTCTAATATCGCAACATTATCAACTTTAGTTTTATAGCAGTTTTTTTTTTCTTTCTAATCAGTTAGTTCCTGTTTCATCAAAGGGCAGGATTAGAGGCAAGTATACAAGTATCTTGGGCTCTATAACTTTATAGCCTTCAATATATATTTTTTGCAGCGTTTTGAAAAGTATCAAAGTTTTTGTCTTCATTTAATTACATAAATCACACAAAGAAATTTATTCAAATTAAAATTAAGTATATTTTAAATGAAATTAGGAATATTTTTCTAACAGTGGGTCTACTTGCTTAACATTTACACTTTACAGTGGGTCTAATTGCTTAACATTATTTTAATATAACATTTATATGTTATATTAAAATTTTTAAAAAATGTGGTGGTTTATAATTTATAAAAATATTTGATCCTATTATTAAATGTTTCTAAAAATTGTATTAAATCTTTTTCGCCAATTCCTTCTTTTTTTAAAAAAAATCACTTCTAAATTTTAAACAAAGTTAATTTTTTCATATTCGATATACTGAATCCTACTTTTTAAAAAGCGATTTACAGCTAAGCGTTTTGCTATTTAAAAATATATAAAGTTTAATTGAAGTCAATAAAAATTGCTTTTGAATGTTTTGTGTGTGTGTGTTGGAGGGAAAGGCATCGGGAATTATATAGCTGATAGGCCTGTAGAAAGTTTAATTAGCCTCGTTCAGGAATAATAATGTTAAATTTATAATGAATGGAAAAAATGAATAATTTTTCATGCTATTAAATTGAATTAAGAATTCAAATTTTTAAAATTCTTTGAAACTAACAACACTTCTATAATTTATCTATTACTTGCATGCATTTTGATCATTTTTTGAGAAAAATTGATACAATATATCAATTAAAATATTTTCCGCTATTTTCACCAACTTCTTCCCGTTCTCGTCCAATAAGTCTTACCATGAATTGTTTTCGATTTTTTGGTCATCTAGGCCGCTCTTTGTCATTGACATCAAACTCGTCTCTCTTAAGTCATTGAAACCAAACTGACAGTTGGGATAAGATGGACAGCACCACCGTAAGTTTTTAAAAGTGTCTGATTGGATTCGGCATTAAATTTCTTCAAATCAAAGAAGAAAAGCAATGAATGTCGAAAATGCAGTTTGAAGATTTCAATTATCGGGTCTTTAGACATTGAATAACTCAATAATACAAAATGTAAAACTTTCAAAATGATGACACAAAATTAATAGTAAATTGGTAAGCCCAAAACCATTGTCGTTTGTATACTACTTCGATATGATATTTCCGATACTTCGCATGTTCAACAATTGATTTGTTGATTAAAATACATACAAACACTTAATATTTGTGAAGTGACAGTATAAACAAATATTTTTAAAATGAAAGAAAATAAAATCTTCAAGATTTAAAAATGTGTTTATATCTTTTTTTCTCAAACGGTTTGATGGGAGTTCGAACTGTAAATAGGTTACTAGTTAAAAATTACTTCTGATGTACTAGTTAAACTGTTCTATTTAAATGACATTTCATTCCCCTTTTCTTGTTAATTGAATTTCGACGTGCCCTGAGCTCACTTTCGGAAAGTTTCTTGCAACTAATTGGTTCTCGGATCACTAGCAGACGGTAAAGATCAGTCATAACTTGTCATGATGATTAGTTTCAATGATTGTTTTAACAATAGACATTGTAATTTACTCAAAAAGAATGCGTAATTTGTTTTTGTGAAACTTTTTGCTCCAACTATTTCTTAACCATTGTTCCTCATTGTCATCTTTTCTAAAGAACAACGATAGAAATCCATATTTAGGTTGAGTACTACTGACAGATATGACTTTGATAGATTTAGACAGAAAACTATGCAAAACGAAGAATTCTAACCATATACAGTTTAAAAATGAAGATACCATTTCAGGAAAAGTTTAATTAGTTGTCAAAGATTATTATTATGTTTTTGTGGGTATATTCTGCAATTTGTTTCGCTGTTTTATCAACCAGCTACTCTCGTTTGGGGAGATGCTGATTCGAAAAAATATTAGTTGTGTGTAATTCTATTAAACGTCTTAAATACAATTTCATGCTAATGATACAAAATATAAATATTTATGATAAGCTATCTTTACGATTCAAAGCAGAGACTTTAAAGTGTTTTTTTAAAAAAAACCTTACACGCTTTCTGTTTGTGCATATGAACCATCTTGATAGAATCAAGTTCAGTCAATCGCTTTTAAAAACGCAACTGTTCGATTTTTCTAAATTACTTCGTACTATAATTTTAATTTTTTTATTCATCATTGCAGATGACATTAAACTTGAAGAATAAAAAGTACTCAGCTGTAGTTGACAAATAAAAAAAACACAAACCGTAGGGGATTGGACTGACTCTGGAGCAATGTAGGATAAATGAAAATGGAGGACAGAAAAAACAAATTGTTGTAGAGTACCATCGTCCCGTTGGAGTAATGTAGAATGATAAAGAACATAAGGCTTATGAGCCTTATATTCTTTCTCATGCCCAAACAGAAAATAAAAAGTAAATGATGTTCCATTATGGAATATATATTATGTAAAGAAATTCGCATGCATCGAACATCCACATATTGAAACATCAATATAATGAATTTTTGTGCAGAAAGAATAGAATTTTATGAAAATTCTAATTCTATCATCTAAACTTTTGAATCTTTTGGAGGAGATAAGAGTTTTAGCGTTTTGTAAGTAAATGTTTAAATTATTACATTTTTCATTTTTTTTAAATAAACCTCTTTATCAGTTTAGCTTTAAAGTTTGCTTTAAACCATAAAAGATTAATTATGGGTAATTGCTTTAAGACAAGGGTAAAGGAAACGACATTACTTATTTCATCATATAATTTTTTTTCTAATTCAAATTTAATATATAGAAGCTAGCTTTATTTAAATAATTTCAGTTTTTAAGTGAAGGAGGGTGAAACGTAGCTATATACACTGGTCTACTTAATCTCTGCAATAAGTTCTGCAAATTAATTTGCGATCAAAAAATCACCGAGAGCAAATATTTATCCTTCCTAATGAATTAATGATATGGCATACAATATTTATTCTGATAACAATTCTTATGTTCAAATGTAGATTACAATACTATAAACTGAGAGGGAACAATTAACAAATTATAGATATAATGAAATTATCCCTATATAATATCTACATAAGCATTTATATAAAATTCATTTATGTACTCGTTGTTGCTCAAAATTAAACCTTTTTCATGTATAAAATATTTAATGTAAAAACTGTTTTTAAATGAAATATAATAAGTAAAACCTTTTTATCATCTGAATTTTTTTTAAATTGAAACTGAAAACTCAACTAAACCAAACGATCTTAAAAAAACACCTAGGTTTGTCCGCAATGTTAAAGTATAACAAAAGTTTTAAAGAGTAATTTCAATCATTTAAATAATCTTTCCTTAATAAAAAGCATGAAAAAAGTCAAATTAATGGTAATTTCTAGAAAAATTGTTTATCGTCTGTTTTCAAGTTTTCTTTTAAGATTTCGCTAATTTATTCTGGCTCTCTCTCTTCGTGTAAATTATTTCTTCAAATATAAAAATATATATAGTTTATTTTTTCTGCGTATTTTTATTTTTCAAACTATCATTTGAGTTTGAATGATTGACATGAATATAAGAATCTGATATTTAATTTGCGACAATTTTTTACATCATTCTTTAGTCTTAAAAATAACTTGCATATTTGAAATGGTGCTAGTTTCCGAGTGCTAGTAACGTAAGAGTTAAGACTTCTATTTTAACACCCAAAAAAATGTAACTTACTTTTCCTTCTTTTCATTGCAGTAAATGGTCCTTTTTATTGATATTTATTACAGGATAAATTGTAACGGCGTGACACAATCGTTGCAAGATCATTTCCCACTAATCATAGCTCAGAGTAGGTCTTTGAGGAAGAAGCAATGATTGGGAGAAACCAAATATTTCCATAAAAGCTTCTTATATCCGTATTAAGAAGCCGGACGTGTCATAAAAGAACTAAATTTATCCATGCCATACTTCGATTATTTTAAAATAAAGATTCGTGTCAGTTACATAAACACTTCAAAAAAATTTTTGAAGATGCTTAAAAATGATCAATTTTTAAAGAAGAAATTCGAGATTTCTTTTGAAATAAGGATATCATAATTTGATGGTGCATAGTTTACTCTTGCCATTATACTAGTTAAATTTCTATTTCTCATATACGCAGTACAGAAAAATTGTCAAATTCAAAATCGGTATTTTGACAGATTTCTGTCTTAGTCTTCCAGAGTTTGAAAAACATCTTTCTGGGAAATGTCTGTCTGTTTTTCTGTGACAAGATGATTCAAAAGCACTTTGAGATAGACGTTGAAAAATTGTATATGGAATTTACAACGAATTTTCAGATTTTTATCAAATTTTGAATAAAATATGCTCATAAAAAGTCTTCTGTCCTGTTTATCATTATATAATAAAAGTTAACACGATAACTACAGAACAAAGAAGGCTAGAGAAATAATTTTTTATACAGATTTAATATCTATAGGGCTAACATCTGTCAAAATTTTAGCCAAATGCAAAGGAGGATTTATCTTTTGTCGATCTGTACTTTCAGAAACATATAAACACGATAATTCAAAGCTCTGAGTTAAATATATCAAATTTTGTATGCTATTTTTTTATTAAAAATGTAGTTCTGTGTCAAATTTTTGTTTCAATTGGTTGTGAGAAACGGGTCTAAAACATAAATTCCATTTTTGGATTCATTTCACGCAGGTCAAGGGTTAACCCTCAAAGCACATGTCAAGGATGACATGATAGATTCAATAAAAATACTGAATTCAGGCCAAAGATTAATATTTTGTAACTATTATACATCAATGCCATGTAAGGTGTCTCTGGCATGGCAAGTTTATCAGAGTATGCGAGAAATTTTGATGGAGACCACCTCCACTACATTTGAACCTAATTTAACTGTATTTTTAACTAATTGATGTAATTGAATAAAATGTATAACATACTCAGGTAATTGTATGCTACAAGAAAAAGTTTTCAAGTTTGTAAGGGAAGCTATTTGATATTGTATTACTATTTGTATAATTCTAAATGTATGACATTATTTATTTGATGTACGATAGTTAGCTGGGTAGTAATTAGGAGAGAACAACGGGGAAGGAGGAGTTATAGACTGTTTACCATCCCAAAATGGGCCATATTGACAAAAACATTCGTTCTTTTATTCACTTTTTAAAGTGAAATATGATTAGTAGTGAAAAGATGATGCAAAGTCCTGGTGTCTTGCACATTTATTGATTTACTGAGTAAGGAATGAAGTGACAATATCTTCAGTCGCTATTTATCCTTCTGCCTTAAATCATTGCACAATCTTTGTAGCTTTCTAGGCATTGCGAATGCAAAATCTATTTAACTTTGAAGTTATACTTATTTTTAAACTCTAGGCAAATTCCTAATAATGTATGAATTCTTATGCAGGAGACCTGAAAGAAGTGTAACCTAAAACAGTAGCTTCAAACTAATGATGTCACAGCAGGTAGTCTGACAGCAATTGACGGATTCCCATTCCACGGCAAGTCATTTGCCTCCCTCTTCGGTGTTTCCGACCTGCTGCTATGATTAAGTAGATCCGTATTTCAGGAGGAACTAACTGCTCTGGAAAGATTTATTCATTAAGTTTTTTCTTCTGCCGGAGCTAATTATGTATCTGGTTTCAGTGAGACCACAGCCATAACGGGTTTAGTGTAACCCTTTTGGTTTTCCCCTCGGATTAAGGCGGACAGATTGCATTTAGTTCATTTCATTATTGTCCTCAACTTAGGAATTTCTTTTTTGACTAGTCAAAATACGTTGGATAATTTTTAGTGGAAGTTCTAGTTGGTCTTAATTTTTTCTTAATTAAATTAATTTACAATTATGACGATATTTGAAGGCTGTTTTGAGACAAGACTTGACATTTTAAATCTTAGTTAAGACCAAAAAGATGACGCTTAAGTTTAAGGAGACATTCGACATCTAATTTACGTGCACCGGCCCAAAATAATGGATCGTTCATTTAGTCGGATTCGCGATTCTCAGGCCCTCATGCCGAGATCTATCGGATTATGCAAGTTTATTTTAAGGGTATTTAAAATATTTATTTCTAATGAACGACAATATATATAGAGATACAAAAAAGTCATAAAAGGAGGAAATTTAAAGTTTTATTATATTTGCATTCAGATTATTGTAGCGGTAAATGCAGTATTCTCCAGGTAATCTTTTAGCGTAAAAAAAAAAAAAAAAAACTTTTGTGTGTATGTAAAGAAGGTTTCTGTTGCATAGTGCATTTCGTTGAAAGTTCAACAAGGAATCACTTTTTGATATACAGTTAATAAAAGAAATTCGGAGAAGGTGGCTATATATGCGACTGATCTAAACCCTTTGTATATCTAAAAAAAGTTGAACTCCTGACAATTGTCTGAGTGCCCAGAAAATTCACAAATAAAGGAAGCAAAGAATTAGATGTTTCAAAGCCAGTGGAATGACGCGTATTTAAAACTTATGTTTGCTATTCTTTGTGATATGTAAAAACTTGAATTGTTATAGAAGTGATCGATCAGTTACTTCCCGTGTAGCAATACACGGATTTCAAACTGAGCATTTATCGTATAACAAATAGAACTTAACAAGTTGTATGTCGTATAACAAGTGGAATGTATGGGCTAGTTCGAATTTTTTCCTTTATCGACTGCATAATCGGATCTCTATTTATATCCATTCATTAGAAATTATCTAATTATCTTAACTCCTCCTTTTTAAAGATGGCGTATCGAGTACGAGCAGTTTATTATATATGGTATGCACAGCTACGTTTGTTATTTGACTTTAACAATTCTTAAATTTGACTCCATTGACATTTAAAGTTTAGATTTTTGTTCTCGCACCTACGAAATGCAGAGGAAGTATAGTAATCTTCAAAAAAATTTCAATACGAAATTTTGGCAAAATCGCCAAGTTCTAAATCTTCTGAGTTCGAAAAAAATATTTTTTCTTGACATGCCCATCTGTGTCTGTTTCTCTGGGAAGGAATAATTCAAAAACTTTTTTCAGTTATACGGTCGAAATTCAATATATAAATTTTCGAAAAGGTTGTATATTTCTATAAAATTTTGAATGAGATCCATTCGAGAGAGTCTGTCCATCTGGCTGTACAAATACAAGTGAACTCAGTAACTTCAAAACATAAAGATCTAGATAAATCAAATTTGATACATAGATTGTTTTTACAATTCTGATTTTTATAAAAAATTAAACCAAATCTGTACACGGGCTGACCATCTATCACTCTTTACTTACGTATGCATACAAATTCAATAACTCACAAACGCATTGAATTAAATCAATAAAAATTTGGTATGTCATCTTGTGATTATAATTGTAATCTTACTTTACATTTAGTGTTATCGGCTGGCAAAAATGGTGTCCGAAATACATTTTCTCAATAGATTTAGTAAAAATACAATAACCATGCCAGTAATCTATAGTATGTAATTTGTTTACCAATGCCATACAATAACATTTATAAGATTTTCTGACAGTCCCCAAATTTATGCGTAGTGGGGAACCTTTATTACAAAGTTTGCGAGAGAGCTTCAGGGAGACTTCGCTGGTTATTTTCAATTATTTTTGCTTGAATTAGTTTAAATTCTTGCGAGCTAATGATTTCATCTATGCATTTTGAATATTTGATAAAATTCTACAATATTCAGTTATGATATACAGAGTTGTCATCTAGAAAATTTACGTAATTGCGTCGTAGTTTTTTAAAAACATTAACCAAATGCTCTCTGATTATCCATCTATGATTTTTAAAAAATCATCATTCTTCCCACGAATATTAAAATAGCTTACAACACACATTAATCACGATTATATGTCACGAACTTAACAAAATAAATAACTTTCAGTAAAAAGTAGCGTTTCTTTAACAGCCACGATGCTTTTGTTAATAATGGTGATTGAAAGTATTTCGAACACCTTTAAAACTAATAAATAATATTTGATATAAAATTAGCCCCGGTAAAAAAATTAAAAAACAAAAGAAATTTGCCTCATAATAATGCTGCCCTACTTCCCATTCAAACATAAATTTTCCGTGTGAAGATTTATGCTTTGCCATCGTAATTTTAAAATAATGAATGTGAGATTTCTTTTACTTATTTTTGTCAGTTCTGAACAAAAAAAAATCTTTATGGGTAAAAGGAAAATTTTGAGTTCCCAGGAAATGTTCTGCATTAATACTTTCAGTTAAAATATAGTCGCTCGAAGTAAATTTTGACTTCCGGTATATTTGTTTTTAATTACTTCTAGAAATATTTTCAAGCAGACGATTATTATAATTCAAAGGAAAAATTCATTTCGGATATGATATCTTAAAAGCAAACGATATTGCTATTATGAGAAATAATTTAATTCAAAACCATTTTTATTTAACTGTCTGTTTAATTTCAATTTTTCTGTCTTCTTTCAAATGAAAAATTCACACTGGATTCTTTTTTTGCTCAACGGATTTCAATGGAAATCCGAAATCCATCGAAAGTAAGTTTACAATTTATAGGAATCTTGAGTTAGAATTTTTAAATTTAAAAAGTAAAGGCAATTACCAGATTTAATATTGAATTTTTTTAAAAAAGAAATTAATATGTGATATAATAATGCACTATTTATGATTTACGTGTTTATTGAGACATAGCTCTAAAAATAGATTAAAAATCATACAGTGGCTCAAAAAAATTGAGAGTACACCTTATTTTTTCTTGATAAATCTGACTTTGAATATAAATAACACATTACCGATAAGTGCAAAAATGTTTATATATACACATAACAAATGGCTTAATTTAAAGTAAGAATAAAGAAAAATGAATAAAAAAACTTCCAAATAGAAAATTTTCAGAAACACTTTAAATAAACATAGAATTTTGCCTCAAAAAATTGAGAGTACAATGAAATTTTTGCAACACTTCGGGTAAAAATAAAGTATCACTGTTAATTTGCGTGAGAAATTTTGGGTAAAATATCTTCATAACCATCAAAAATAGGTCAAATCGGTACTATGACGTTTAGAGGATATTAAAAGAGCCAAAAGGCATGCAAATTAACAGTGACACTTTGTTTTTACTCCAGGTGTTACAAAAATTTCATTGGTGTACTCTCAATTTTTTGAGAGGAAATTCTGCATATGTTTATTTAAAATGTTTCTGAAAATTTCCATTTTGGAAGTTTTTCGTTGATTTTTCTTAATTCTTACTTTAAATTAAGCCATGTTATGTGTATTATGTGCATTTGTTATGTGTGTAAATAAAAATATGTTTGCACTTCTCGGTAATGTGTTATTCATATTGAAAGTCAGATTTATCAAGAAATAATAAGGTAGGTGTACTCTTAATTTTTTGTATTTTACGTACAATTTCAATGTTAATATAAAAGCTGCAAAACTTTCGTATTTTATTTCGAATCAATTTTTTTTACTAGCCAGATTTTATGGGCATCAATTTCAGTCGATCCTTCATAAAAAAAAAAGTAGTTAAATATTTACTCTTTTTAAAGGAGCGTTATAATTTCGAATAAAATTCTTTAAAAATGTTTTAAAAAATGATTTTTTTCCATAAAATTAATTAAATATAGATTAGAAAAAATTTGTTGATCTCGTAAAAATAAATTGACTTTTGAAAAATTAAAGATTGAAAAGTAAAGATTTTTCAGGCAAATTATTTACAAATTTGAACCATCTGTGGAGTAATAAAAAATATTTGAGATTGTAACAAGTAATTCAAGTGATTTCTTTAGATTTTATTTTGGTATTAAAACACTTTCAATAATTTAATTTTATTCCTTTATGTTGTGTGTTCAGTTTTGCTTCTAATTCAATACTGGCATTATTCGGTGACTAGCTCTTCGCCTACCATATTAATAGTACTAATTTTATGAAACCAATTAATTTGAATGAAAAGAAATTCATCACACTAAAAGAAAATCCTATTTTAAATTATATTCACACAACGTGTATAAATTTTGAATGATACACTGATACAGATTTCTAAAAGATGAAATTATTCTTCGAAATCGATTTAGTTCATGTGGCAGGGGGTTTTGTCTAGCAATTAATTTGTAATCTCTAGAAAATGACGTGTAAGTGCTGGAAGATGTGTCCGAGAGATTTAACATGAAAAAAAAATTATAATCTATATATTTTTGAATACAATTCATTGGATTTACAAATTTTATATTTCTGAATCACTAATTATTAAATTTTAAATATCACGGCGTTCATTCCTATACATATCCCTGCTGCCATCCAAGTTGTGCCAGAAATAGGTTCTAATATACTGATTGTTTAAGATACTAAAGTGAGACCAAAAGATCATTATAAGGAAAACTAGATATGAGAATTTTTTAGCATTAACCATTAGCACTTCAATGCCTCCGCTCAGGCACGATTCAAGGCAACGCATCATTTTGGCATTTTATTTAATTACTAGCTGGTACGTGGCGCGTTGCTGCCGCAGAGGAAATAATTTTGTATATATCGTTTAAAATTTAAAGTAACTGTCTTGTTTAATTAGGAATGATAGAATATTTATTTTAGTATTGGAAATGAATACATTCATTAAATTTGAATGATATATAAAGGAGAAGCGTAAATAATATTTATATCATTTTTTAAATTTTATTCAAGACTTTAGGGTAAGCTATATATTTTGTTTTTCCGTCTTCAGCAAAAACAAATTTCTTGATTGTTCGACTCGTAAGCTACCAGCGTATCACTGGTTATGTGAAAAAAAAAAAGATTTTTTCGGTTCAGCCCGCACACTTAAAGTGATTGACCTGGCGACCTGTTGATGGTCATCAAGAATGCAAGTCAAATGGATAACTGCAGTCGTTTGAAATCAAAAGGAATGTTGGTGGGAATAATGAAAATGCCTTATAGGAACACATTTTCTCCAATCGATGCTCTTCTAAGAATAGTTGTCAATCTTCTTACCTCATATTGGTCTTTTGATTCTGATACTCGTTATCAGGTAGCACATAAATGTTGTCTTTTACTTCTTGCCTCCTGTTGACCTTGACTCTGAAAACACGTGAACTTACAATTTGTAAACGATCTGTTTTATTGCTCTCTTTTCGTTCTTCGTTTGTTTGAGAAGCTCGAATTGGGTTATTTCTAGATGTTGTGATGCTATTAGATCTATTAAGTGACGAATGTTTGGGTACCTATCTTTTGTCGAAGCAATCAACCCGATATACATTTGCATAATCGAAATATCGTTTGTAGATTCCCTTAATAAATAGCAAAATTACTGTTTGCATTGAAAAATTTCCATTATATATAACTTACCTTAATCGGCGTCGATAATTATTTTATTTTGTATGTGTGAGATATACTCTGAATAATATGTGCGGCTTGCTGCAGCAAAATAGTGAGCACGCTAAGATGACAACATCCTGTGTGAAAAACATCGACTTACATCATTTGTAATTTTTATTTTATTTGGCATATGTGCTATAATTCCAAGTAGGATGTATTTTTTACTGTTTGGCTTTTATCAATCATCAGTTTTAAAATATAACCTTCGCGTAAGTGCAAGCAATAGGTTTTACCACGTTTCATCGCAGTTGGTTGGACATTACGGCAGCAAATAAGGTGCGAACATACAAAAATTCATTTTTATATAACAAATATGGGAACTGTGCTATACTTATAAGCTTCGCGCAGGCCCAAGCAATGAGTTGACCAATTTTATAGAAATCGGTTGAATAATAAGGCAGTGTATAAGATACGAACAAAAATTCATTTTTATGTAAAATAGATTTATATATTCTTTTAGAATTGTAATGCTTGGTTTTCTTTAAGAATTGTAAGAGAAGAAACTATCTTTCTGTATCTTTAGTGATTCCTTTGATATTCGTTCAGAATTCTGAAGATTAATGTTAGAAAATGTGATGAAATAGTTTCTTTTAAAATTGATTAAACGCAGAAAACACTCGTATGCAATAAAACCGTTGATATAGTTGTATTAATAATTTGCTAAAGTTAAAATGCATATACTCTAAGATTTCCAGAAGATATACTCTATGATTATATACTCTATATAATCATAGAGCATATGATTATATAGACTCTATATAATCATAGACTCTATATAATCATAGACTCTATATAATCATAGACTCTATATAATCATAGAGCATATGATTATATACTCTATGCATATACTGTATACTCTATGCATATACTCTATGCATAAATGCATATACTCTTAGATTTGCAAAACACGCTAGAATTTTAATAAATGCTTAATTAAAATTTCAAACCTATAGGATTGGTCCCCCTTAAACTTTCCCGCATACTCTCTAATAAAACTATTACCTCAGAGAGCGACTTACATAGCATTCATGTACAATAATTACGAAATATTAACGCCTGGCTTGAATTTGGCATCTTTATTGAATCTGTTGTCTCCTTGGCAAGTTATGTGGTGGCTAATCCATAGTTAATAGATGCGGTAAATAGATCTAAAAATATTTTTATGTATTATATAATTTAATTATGCCTATAACCATCACATAACTGCCAATAATAAGTTTTATGACAATTGGATGAGTGGTACAGCGGCGTATAAGAGACAGACAAACACTTACTTTTATTTATATTTAGATTTTCTTAAATTTGGACTGGTAAAAATACTTAGAGTGGTAAAAATATGCAGATTAATTTTCCAGGGAAATAAAAAAAAATTCCTATATGTTAATTTTTTGAAGCAATAAACAAGTCATCTTATTCGATAAATATTTATACATCTAATTACTTTTCGGTGCGCTAAGGGTTAAAAAGGCTTTACTATTAATATCTAATTATCGTCGAAAGCAAATCAGTATACTTTCTTTTTATTTTATCGATCGATTATCAAAACCTATTAAGATTGACTAAAATCCTTCTTAAAGATTGTGACTATTCTGTAAAAGAAATGATTAATCTGCCAAATTAAGCATACTTAAGAACAAATTTAGCGAGATAATTTTTTCAAAAAAAGGATTGTAAAATAAAAACATTATTGTTGCTTAAATATGTTTTTAAAATATTTTCACTCATCTTATTTAAAATGCGTTATTTTCTTTATTTTAAAATCTTTACTCTATCGTATACAAAACAGAGTAATAGTGATCATAAGACAGAATAGTCTCGTCTAGTAATCACTAGTTTTTGACGAATCTTCATATTTCAGATTTCCCCGCGTCCGAAAAACACGTTTTTTAGAAAATACAGTCTATCTGTTTGGCAATGATAACTCTAAAACACATCGATTTAAACAGATAAAATTTTGTATACGATCGTTATACTAATCTTATACATCTCTATTAAATTTTGAGCAAAATTTGCTCTCAAAAAGTCCGTTTGACTGGCTTTTCAAATATAAGTTGGCAAGATAACTACAAAAGATAGTGCTACATAGATAAAATTCGGTACACAGAGTTAATATCTATGGCATAGACACCTGCCAAAATTTGTGTCAAATCTAATTAAAGATTGACTATCTGTCAGTCTGGATTTTCTGAAACTTATAAATGTGATAGTTCAAAAATAGCAATGAAATGAAATTTTGTGATTACAAATTCAGCTGTGTGTCAAAATTTTGTTTCAATCAGATGAGAAAAACATCTAAGATGTAGATTTGATTTTGGGATCTGTTAATTCATGGTAGAATTTGATTGCCAAAAAATTCGGCAAGAGTAGCCTGATAAGCTCAATAAAAATGCTGAATTCACGTCAAAAATTAATATTTTGCAACTGTTGTGTGCCAATATCATGCAAACATCTGGCCTAAAATGTCTATTAGAGAGTATATGAAAAAGTTTTGGAGAGTCCATCTCCTCTGTTTTCTAGGTAGTATAAAACTTCAGCTTTTATATAGTTCATTCAAATAAGTTAATATTAATAATACAATAAGTCAAATAAGTTCATTCAAATAAGAAGGAAGAAGCAATATTAGATCTTCCAACCTATTTAACAATAAAATGAAATTTTCTTTTTATCCAAACATGTCGGATTTCCTTTCATAATATAATATTTGGTATTAACGAAATAGATACTGATTCATTGAAAAAAAAGTCTTGTCACAAAGCGGGTTGAATTTCGGATTTCACTTTTCAATGAAACCGAGAGTTTGAGAAGACTCGATATTATTCCTTACGCTTGACAAACCATGCGTCCTGTAAGTACACGGTCGCTGTCAATGATAGTGATGTCTTTACTATGTCTGCGTTCATTTGGATGAAATAACTGCGAATAAAAATAGACGTAAAAAATATAAGCGACACGAAGATGCGATGTATCCTTTCCTCACGGAAGAGTACTTCAAATAAATGATTGGTATTTTTACTTTTATAGTGAATCGCTAACGAGCTGTCAGAAGAAGGGACACAATAATAGAAGATAAAGATCATTTGCTTTCTTACTTAAAGTTAAGATATATTAATATACATCAGTTTATGCAATTTGCTTTAAAATACGAAAGGTATTTTACTAGAACAGATTTTGTTTTTATTTTATGATAAGATATTAATCGCTTTAATGAAAAGCTTGGTTTGAAACTTGAGTAAAACATTAGGAAGTGGTTACTCCAAAACTTTCTAAAACTCTACTAAAGGTGTTATCCCAGAGAACAACATGAATGCTATTGAGATACAAAAAATACGAAAAATTTACCTTTGGTGTCAATTTGGCAATTTCATTGAATTTGTTGCTTGAACCTCGGTGAGTTTTTTGATGATTAATTTCTGGCATGCCTTTAAAAGTATCCCAAAATCGAATATGTATTTTAGATGGATTATTCCTAATGAATTGAAACAAAATTTTAACACAACTACATATGTATTAAAGAAAATCCCCTATTAAATTTG
>JAPMOQ010011779.1:8770-40300 GCA_026543055.1 Argiope trifasciata
TTTTCATCAGTCATCTTAAACGACATACTTAAAATAATGACGTAATAACAATGAATCAGTATTCCAAACATATCGGTTGTATGACCTACTTTCTAGAGCACAATCAACCAGTTAAATTATCTCGATTATCTGAGGAATTCGGGAATATCACCCACTTGAACTGTTGTGTTTTAAGTACAGTCGATATTCTGCCAATAGTCGTAAAGATCATCCTGCACATACAATAGGGATTAGGCCATGTATTTCACTGTTTGATGTCTCGCTATTACATTAGATTTAGAATAGCAAAGGGAAAGATCCACATAATACGATATTCCATTACTTGAAGGATGAATGATTAGATTTGTCTAGACAAATTCAAACGTGTATCTTTTTAAGTGATCATAATGACAATAAAATATTACATTTTTATTCCTATTTATGTTTTATATAAGCACTTAATACCATTTTGTCACATAAGGATGAAATTTCCTTTCTTTTTATTACCCTGTAATTAAATATAGAGAGATAATTAATTACTTAACAAAAATTAAAATGAAAGATTTCGAATTAAGTTTTAGTTTCCAGAACTGTCATTATCTGAATCAGCTGAATACAAAGTTTCATTAAGCAACTATTCTGTACAATTATTCTCATCATTAAAATAACTATTTCTTTCAAGTCTTTGGAGCTTTATTTCATGACAGAGATCCTTAGACTGCATGATATTTCGAGAAGCAAGTTTTAGAGTCATCCGCTAAGTCATGTGTAGGAATGGAACACTAAAAGGAAGTGCGGTCTCAAAGACGTCCAGCAAAGAAATAGCTGAAAATTATTTTGACAAAAGCATCATCTGAACAGTTTGAAAAAGTACACTTGTAGTGAAAGTCACGAAACAAAAAGCTACAGAGACAATTCCATGAATTAAACTAAAAATAGGATAGGGATAACCAAAAGTACCTCCTTAACGGTTTGACAGACAGTACTCCCTTGTTAAGGGTTAAATAAAAATAATTAAAATTAAATTTCCTATATTAGAAGTTGGAAACTTCCTCTCTTTTTAATCCCGCTCAATTAAGTATGGGCTAAAAGCAATTAAAAATCGCATGTTCTTATTTGAAATGTCATAGAATCTCTATGTTTTTCCTCCTAATTAGCAATTTAAAGGCCGTTTTTTGCGTGTTGATTGATCATTATTATTTTATTGTTTTTAATAGTGTTATTTATAACTTTATTTATTATCTTTCAACTTTTAATGTTTAATTTTATTATTTTTCTATTATTAAGAGAAAAATAGATCCATTTAGGTAATAAAACATCTGGTTTGCTTTATAGAAATAGTAATTAATGCGTTTCTACGGCAATGCTTACAATTTCTGCTTCGGGTTTGCAGTGCAACTGATAGCAGTTGAAAATGTTTTGTTCAAAACAAAAACATGATGCACTGATGGCAAAACACAGATGAAATGTACAGAAAGCAGCATTCATATTAACAAGCGGAAAAATTGATAAAAAACAACCGCAACATCACTTCACCCTAACTCGATAAAAGTCATTTTTACGAGGGAGATTTCGCTTGATTACTTTACTCACTCAATTGACTCGATTCATCTACATTTGTCAACCATGTGCGTAAAAATTAACTCATTTTCTCTATGTTCAATGTGATCATCCTCGTGATAAATAATTATTTGGAATGGATCGCTGTCGCATGGCTGAGCCAAGAGGGCGTATTCGTAGAGGAACTCAAAAACGTCGTTTATTTGATGGGATATGGCGTAGTAAAATATTAATTTGTGAATAAATTTACATGATTCTTGTAATTTCCTTTTCTGAAGAAATACAATTTTTATTAATCAATTTCCCATATTTATTGTAACAATTTAATGAAATAATTTCATTTAAAAAGCAAAAAAAAAAAAGATTACTTGGAACATTTTCTTGTATACAGCCGACCACCCCATCATCACTGAACGTAGTAGCATCGACATGATTTGTAGATTATATGGAACTATGTATTTCCCTAAGGGATTTTTCACATCTACAAGTCTACGTTCCGTATTAAAATTAATAAGAACAATACTTATTTCTTTATCTGTTCTTGTAACACATCCTATAAAGCAGAATATATTTCCATAATACAATGACAATTGATCATATATGTTTCTCAAACATTTGAAGTTAATTTGAACAGTTATAAGGGCAAAAACCTTACCTTCTCGTTGGTTACTACTGAAGCTGAAAAAGGACCTAATCTCAACTGGAACTGCAAAAGATTTTTTCTAAGTGGGGATAAAACATTCCCCACTAAATCATATTCTTCATCATTTGATGGGTCACTCCAATTAAAATCGTCATCTTAAATTCCACTTGATTGGCTAATACCTGCATCACTAGGACCATGACTCCTGCTATAAATCTTCCAGGCTTGTTGTAATTCTATAAATTATTCCATAACTGGCATCTTCTCCTCTGTGCGTTTTGTTTCTATAACTCTTTACACAGAGCATCGAATTTTCTAGAAGGCTATCGTATCTTCGCTCCTAATCGATATATCAACAATTTTTTCCATCAGTTTCAGGAATTTCATTTTTTGCTAAAGTTATCAAATCCGTCTTCAAATAACCAAATTATTGCCAAATTTATCACCAAATCCGGAATTCCTTTGACTCAACATCTATTCAGAATTCATAAAAATTATCAGCAAATATTTATTTCTTACAATGAGATTGATTACACAAAGAAACCATATTTTAGTTTCCTAAAAATAAATTTATGTTGCATTCCAAAAAATAAAAGGTAAACGGAGTGGTATATCGATATCTAATTTAAAGAAATTTTAAAAATGAATCTGTAATTCTACCATATTTAATTACTAATTAAGCCGATCATGTATTTTTTAGATTTGAATTAACGAAAAACTCAGAATACAACAACATATGTGTAAATTGCAACTATGCGACAGCACATTTTTAATCCTATTACTAGTTTATTTCAGCATTATTCAATTTTTAAATATTTCTGCTAGTTCTGGGCAAAAAAAAGATTTTTTGGCCTTCCCTATAAATTTGTATTGGTAATATAACTTAAAATTCAAGTATTTTAAATGCATAACACATTTTTATCGGTACTCAACAAAAGTGAATTAGAGTCAATATTTTGACTGACTTTTTTCTCTTTTTTCGTCTAGATGTCAAAGTGGTTTCTCTGCTTGGATGGGTTTCGAAGCATTGGACCTGACGTTCGATTAATCGTTTACACTATGATATGTGAAACGATAGAATCGATATGACAGTCAATATATGTAGCACGTCAAGGTATATTTTCTAGCAAGAAATATGCTTCTTGATGCATTTATCTTTCCTCAGAATCTTACAACTTCGAATAAAATTTCTTAAAAAATAGGAAATACTACTCTGTTTCTTTTCTTGAATTAAAATAAAATTTATACAAAGTTTTGCAGATATTGGTGCTAAAGATTGTTTAATAATAAAACAAATTAAAAGTATATGATGTTATGTAGTACCTAAAAAAATGAAGTGTATGGATTTTTATTATTTCCATCGTGAAATAAATGATGATGTTTTGTTTCATCACAATTATTTCGAAACATGTATTATCGAGATAAATGAAATATTTCTTTTTGTCATCAACAGTAAACTGCAAATCCTGTGAAATAAACTAAAACAAACTACTCCAACTGAAAGAAATGACCATGGCCACTTAATAGAAGAAATGTTATGTTTGGTTTCCTAAAAGTTGCAATTCAATTGAAATGATTGTCTAAAAATTCATAACAAAAAACGCCATTAATCATAGTATTTTATTTAAATTATTCTCTTTCTCAGGAGAAAGATTTCTGTTCAGTTGAAAGAATCATAGCATCTAATCTGTGCTTTCTGATTCCCACGTACGACTTGGTACTATTTTCAAGACATTTTGGTTGCATTGATAACTATAAGCGGAGACGATTGTAATTCCTTTCTGATCATAGGTCATCGTTACTTAAGCATATCATCCTTCAAATAAAAAACAATAATAAAAAATAATAATAATAACACGCATGATTCAAATATGAGGCTATTTTGGATGTTATATTGTTTGAAAATAACGATTTATTATATACTGATAGTTATATACCGAGACTACATCTTTTCGACTATTCTATATCATTTAGAAGTGCGAAGTAGAATTAATGTACTCCTCCAAATTTAACTAGTCCAATAAAATAAATTCGAATCGAATTTCTATTATGAAGCATATTGGACCCCCTTAATAGCTTTAGGCAGATTACAAATTAATATTATTGTCAGTATGCTGACTATGACATTTAAATATTATATTCACTGATACACTAGATATTTTTTACGTTTTTTTTATATAGTATTCGGCATCCTAATTTACATGCTAATTCGGAATTTAACTTATATTATCACCTGAAAAACATTAGTAATTTCTAAACTTTATTCGAAACTACTGTTTTATGCTAAATGCAGAAGGCATTTCCGATATACTAATTTTTAATTTACGAAACTTCCTAAATATTTTTTTTAAATAAAGCCCTAATTAATTATCTAAAGTTCATTAATTACTTCATTTCCTTATGCAAAGGAAATCATTGTTGTCAAATAATTATCAAGGAGAACAATAGACGATCAGCAATGTATTTAGAAATAACATTATTTAAATACTAGCGATTGCGTAAATGAAATTTTTTCACATAAATTGCAATTTTCCATCTAATTAATAAAAAATGTTCTTTTTATTCAAAATTCATTTAAAGTAAATAAAAATGTATCTAAAAGTTACTTTTATTACTTTGAAATTGGTCGAAATCTAAATTAATTTGATTCTGATTGTTTGTCTGTAATTATCACTGATTATTTCTAATTCAAAATTAGTTATTTTTGGCTACTAGTTTTTTTGTTGGAATTATAGGGTACCTGTTTAAACTATTTACATGTCCATGGATTCTCAATAAAATATTTTAAATCTTCAAACAGAGATTGGCTGTTGAATCAGTGCATTTAATATCTGTGCAGCTGTTCTGCTTAGTGCCTTAAATGAAACTCGATAATTTTCCATTATACGTGCGTAAGCTGTCGCCAATGTGTGCAAAACGCGAGTCAAGTCGCCAAGCGAAGAGAATTACAAACAAATGTCGCCAGTGTGAACAAAACGTGGACAAAGTCGCCAAATGTAACTACATAAAATTCGACGTAATTTTGCATTTTTTGCGACTTTTCACTTTTCTCAACTAATGTTTACTTAGCAACTTTTTGGTTATTTTTTTCATTGTGCCTGAATAACAGAAAAGTACTTGAAACCCCGCCTTTGATGTAAATTATACAACACAATAATGCCGATAAGATATATCTGCCTTCAAAAGAAAAAAATATCAATAAGAGATTCATATAATTTTGTACACAATACAAAGGAATGCAATAAATTATAATGTGAAATGGAAAGGGAAGTATGAAATGAATTATACGGGCTTTCCTTTTACTACATCCATTATACAGCCCGGACATGGCATCCTCAGATTTTCAGATGTATATTCGTAGGAAAAGTTGACAACAATTTCTAAAGTTCCGTCAGCGGTATATAAAATTGAAATTTTTTGGATATAACTTTGCATGGTAAGTACAAAACGGAGATATATGGATAAATAGTATTATGTAAACAAATTTAATATCTTTAGTATAGATATGTAATAACATTTGAGCGAAATCCTACTTAGGATTGATCGCCCATAAGTTTGTACTTTCAGTAACATGTATTATGCTATAGGTAAAAAAGTATAATGACTTAAATGTATGACATTGTTTATCTAATTCTGTAACTTGAAGTGTAATTCCATGCCAAATTTGATTTTAATAGATTGAAAAAAACGCATCAAATCAAATTTGACTTTTTGATGCTTTTGACCGCATGGATTAGTCGGCAAATAAATCACCGAGATTGTCTCCATAGATTCAGTAAAAATTCTAAATTTACGCCAAATACTCAGATTTCATATTTATTGTACGCCAGTAAAATGCAAAGCGTTCACTGGTATAGCATTTTTAATAGAAATAATATAAGAATTCAGTTGCTGATTGATTATTCCCAACGCGTGTCTACTTACATGAGAGTATTAGGAAATTTTTTTTCAATCACGATTATACTGCAGTCATTGATTTTAATTCACATAATAATTAATGTAAAGAAAGTCATTAAAAATAATATCTTGATTCTTTATCACAAGTGTATTCATTTTATGCAAAACGAAGTATGTAATTATTCTTTAGAAAAATTTCGCAAGCATTGTGTTTAATGTATTCCCAGATATATTCAATAAATACAATGGTTTTCAGAAACAGATTGCTAATTTATTCATTAAATTAAGGTTTTCAAAATTTATTAATAATTCAGTTAAAGCACTGGGTTTCATTAAAAAAGAACTAATTTCTTAAATATATTCTCCTTTTTTCAATCCACTAACTAAATCTGGAACTCGGTGCACAAATATAGTTTGGATTACTTAAAAAATTTTTAAAGATTAAACAACAAAAATAATTTAATTAATTTTATCAACTTTCTCAACAAAAAGCTAATTAATTTCAAGAGGTGAAATTGGATTTTTCTTTATTAAGTAAACTCTATTTCAAGGAAAATTAATAGCATGATCTTAGTGGAGACAGAATTGTATACATCATTATTTTTTTAACATGGGGAGAAAGAATTCTTTGGATAGTAATAATGGCTTTGTTAGTAATAAAAAAATTAGAAGAACAAATACATGAAAAATAGAATTTAAAAAATGTTCAGTAGAATTGGCAAATGGTTTTTTTTGTTTTTTTTTAATATAAAATGTTTTCTTATTCAATAAGATAGTTAATTCAAGCATGATGAAGACAAGGAAAATATAACAGTTGAAAATTGTCAATTTTCAATTTTGATTTTGATTTAAAATAAACTAGTAAAAAAGTATTTTCTCGATCACGAATTAAAGGAAAGCAGATAAAATTTATTTAAATTAATATTTCATATTCAATATTTTTCACAACAGCTGTAAATAATTTTTAAAAGATAATTATGATTGTAGAAAATATTTTTGATAGAAAAATAAGTAATATTTCCATTTATATTATTATTTTATAGTTGCTTTAACACTTCGCAATATAAACAAAGTAGAATCAAAGTTTTAACCAAATGATTTGATAAACCTTCAAACATAAAGAAGAAAAAATCAAGCCTTCAGTTCTTAACTGTTAAAAAAATATTTTATAAAAACTTATGCCAATTTCATTTTGTTATATAAATTATTTGTTAATTTTAATCAATTATTTTCATTGAATTTATTTGTTCAATCTTTTTTTTGAAAATATCAAAAATATCCTTATTTTCGAATATTTTTTGAATAATTACTCCCAAACTGACGTCGTTATGCATCTTAAGTTACTGAAGAAGAGGTAAAGATGCACTGATTTTAAAAATTTAATTATTCCACATCGTAACTGCCGAAAATACTAATATCACAAAATATAATTATTCGAATTTTAAGAATCTTCGAGTGAGTTAAAATATAATTTCATGCACAGAAACGCTGTAATAAATCTGTTTTTTTGCTATAATTTCTGACCTTAATGATCAATATTTCACCAACATAATGGACTCCAGACAATAATATAAATTTCTGGGCTGCAGTATCAGCACATTTTTAAATGTATTTAAAAACTTAGAAGGTAACCGAAATAAAGGCGTTCTCTGAATGAAGTCTGGAAATCGTTCGTCGGGACATTTATCTTGAGAGAAACACAACTCCTTTGATGCACAGCAGAGAATTCGACATGAATAGACATTTGCTAAATAAGATGCTCGATTTGCTGAGAGACTTTCTCTTCCGCCTACTTCCCTCCACCTCCAATTTTTAAATGGGGGTGGGTAAAAACTTTTAGTGGCAAAATTTCAATCTGGTAGGCAGACGAGAACCCCCTTTCTGCATGTTTTAGGAATAAAACTTCCTCTCCGTGCATTGTGTTTTCTTGAAAGGTGCGCGTCGTAAACATACGGATCTAAAATGCATTAAATTAAAATGAATCTGAGATTCTTTGGACATTTGGAGTTATTCGGATAAGAGGAGTACTTTGAACTATTCAGACTCATTTATCAATGGAATAATTTAAATGGAAGTTGTTTACTGTATGCGCTTTTGATTAAGATAATTACGGCATTGATGAAAAATGTCGAATTGTCAAAATAAAAAATAAACTTTTTTTTTCTTTTTTTATATGTTTTGGAGTTAAAAATGAATTGTTCCTATTGTCTCTTCTAATGTTTTATATTGTCGTATTCGATTTATAGGAAAACTATAGTCATTTACAAAGAATTTAAACTCCATATTTTGACATATATCCAAGTTTTGTTTCTCTCTGCATTCTGGAAACATATATTTGGAGAAGTTCAATAACACAATAACTCATTAACACATTGAGGCATGCATTGAATCAATATATATCTCAGATTCTCATGGCACTGGCAGTTACTAAGAGGAGATGCTCACGTTGGATTATTCAAGGTTGTTTAACAACTGTCATAATTTGAATGACAGTTGTTTACTCTATCTCCTTTTCATTACGGTAATATTGGTAATGTTGAAAGATGCCGATTCATCAAAATAAAAAGTAATCGGTTTTTTTATGGTTTCGAGTTAAGAATGTATTGTTCAGAATGTTTTTCCTGCTTTTATCTTATACGAAGTATTAAGACATCATAGTCCCCATCAAAAAATTTGAACTAAAATTTTACGGAATTCAATCTTTGATGTATCCCTGCTATCTGAAAATTCTTTTAATGCTTTGCAATGTGGAAAAAACTCGAATCACAATATTTACAGAGTCATAGAAATGCATCTGAATTTGTAATTTAGAAATTATATAAAATATTTCGTAAGCTATCGGCAAAACTTTAAGGAAATCCTTTGCGAATCACCAAATTAAAAATAGCATGAAACAAGCATCCATTTCCCCAATAAAAAGAAAAAAATTTACTATAAGCCTTGAAATTGGTAGTGTTTTTTGCACATCTTCAAAAATGTAATTATTTTCGAAATAATCATCTCGAATGTTCATAATTATATAAGGTGATGATGATGATGTCGTGTCTACGTTTTAGAAGGAAATGGGTGCAGTAGCTTCTAAGGGTAAGTCATATTACTGACCTCCGACAGACAGTAAGGCACACGGATTAATTCGCAAGACTGCTACAGCAATGCTGGCGTAACTGTGGTTGAGTCCTAAGCGCCATACCGGCCATGGTAAAACTCTTCCAGTAGGGAGTACGTCCAGCCTTCGATGGGAGGGCCAGAGCCCTCACCTTATACTGTAACCACTGGGTTGGCGATATCCAATCACCATTCCGGAAGCCTCTCATGCTCATTTCGACATGCCCCTGGGGTCAGCTTCTGAGTATAAGGAGCCCTGAAAGCTCGAAGGCAGAAATCTAATTTCTAGCTCAAATGAAGATGACCACACACACACACACATTCGCTTGCACAAACGTTTTTTACAGGAGGCTCATTCACACACATCACAGATAGAATATAAGGGAAGAACAGCCATGCCCAAACCAGACTTGAGCGCGTTACGCCTACATCACGGAGAAAATTGCTACCCCTAAACCAGGAAGCAGCATATAGAGAGATTAAAAAGAATATAAATATTTTTTCTGGCTATTAAAAGAAAATAAGTAAAACTTTGTTGCTCATTGGAAAGGAAAAATAACACATGAAAATTTAAATTTAAGGCAGTTATAAACTTTCGAGTTAAGATCTTCCATATTGAAGTTGTACGATAACTCATTCTATCACTTTTCCACTTTTCAGAAGTAATTCTTCTGGAATCTGCAGATATACATGATTTAAGCCCATCGGCATCAGTGGATAGAGAGGGAAACATGTTGTTTAATGTAGCCTTACATAAAAAAATAAATTATTTGTATGTATACCCATATAGTTTCAAAACTTCATAAAAAGCATGTAGAAAAAATAAAAAGAAGTTTCGCACCAATTCTATATTTTTTACATTTTGGAGGTATTCATATTGAATATCTATAACTGTGCTGAACTTAAACTTTCAGTAATTACTTTTTATTTACGATTATCAAAAAGGTTGTATTTGGGTTTGTTTTTATTTAAAAGGCCTACAAAGTTGAAATATTCATTTATAATAATACTGTATACCTTCAGAAAAAGAGAGAAGGCGTTTAAGATACAGTAAGGATCGGCCATGATTTCCCTCAACAGGGCGCTATTTTACCATATCTTGCATCCCGGGTTCAAAGGTCACCCCCCAGACAGCATTGACCAGAGGGGGATATATAAGAACGAGGGACGAAGAGAGAAGGTCTCGTGTTAGCGATGAATGAAAGTACGTGCTTTTTGTTTTAATTCGTTTCTGTAAATAATATAATAATCTAGAAAAGGATTGGTTTCCTGTATTTATTTCTACACAATCGACGCTATTGAATCGAAAGATTAAGAAGATCGAATTAGATTAAAAATGACCACTCAGTTCTATGTTTAAAAGCTGCACCAGTCGTTTGAAATAGAAGCCAGAAAAACAATTTAGATATGAGCGGGGAATTTACATAAACTAATTTTAAAGATATTAATGTTACATAAGTCAAGTATCAAACTTCCAATAATCATATAAAATGCGTTAATTCAAACTGTAAGAAAAACTCAGTTCGGTAAAACATAATTTCATGCATAAAAAAAATCATTCCCTGATGTCTAAGATCAAAGATTCACCAATCATGTAATGGATTCTAGACTTTAATAAAAGATTCTAAGCAACAATGTTGAGTCAATTCACCTTAAAATATATTTGAAAACTCAGAGAGGAATGAAAAAAGGGCAGGGCCAGACTTAACACAATTGGGCCCCCAACAAAAAATATTTGAGGGCTGCCTCTGCTTTAGAATTTTAGTAATGAAGAACCCTGAATAGAACTGTATGGTATTTTTTACCCTTTCATGTGAGGCCCCGGGGCAACTACCCCTGCTTTCGTTGGGCCCTGAATAACGTGCACTGGAAATCACTCTTCGGAGCATTTACCTTGAGAGCAACATAACTCTTTTGATACGCAAAACAGATTCCGACGTTCAAAGACATCTGCATAATCAGATGCTCCCTTTGATGAAAAAATTTCTCTACCACCCACCCCCAAATTTTAGTGGCAATATTAGATTCTATCCGGCAGTCGATAACTACTCCCCCCCTCTTCAGCCGTCTCGAAATGCATACACTTGGAATGCAACTTGAACTCCCGCTTCTGTATTTCCTTCAAAGGTGTGCATCGTAAACATGAGGAGCTGAAATGTGTTGAATCAAAATATCTCAAACTCTTTGGACATTTTGAATTGCTCAGAGAAGAGACGCACTTTGATCTATTCAAGGTTGTTTACCTGTGGAATAATTTTAATGTAAGCTGTTTACAAAATGCGGTTTTCATGAAGATCATAGCGACAATGTTGAAAGATGCTGAATCATCAAAATTAAAAATCATTTTTTATGGCTTTAGAGAAAAAAGAATTGTTCAGAATTTTTCTACCATTTTTTTTTCTTTTGCTTTTCAGTGCACGAAATGTAGAGAACATATAGTTTTCATCAAAAAAGTCAAGCAATTAATTTTGAAGACATTCTACAATTCCAAAAACATTTATTTGGAAAGGTGAAATAAAACGGAAGATGATATCAGAAATTCTGATAGATGCCGAATTATATTGAAATAAAATAAACATTTTTGTATGGTTTCGATTCAAAAAAGAATTGTTCAGAATCTATCTTCTTCTTCTCCTTCTTCTTTTTTTATTTCCAGTATGCGAAATGTAAAGAAGAAATAGTATCCATCAAAAGATTCGAACAGATAATTTTGTAGACATTCCACTTTTTATATACCTGTACTTTCCAAAAACACATATTTAGAAAGATGGAATGAAAAAAATTATCATAATAGCAGAAAGATTAATGGATATCGAATTATCAAAATAAAAAAATAAAAAAAAACATTTTGTATGGTTTCGATTTGTAAATGAATTGTTAAGAATATTTCTCCAACTATTTTACTTTGTTATATACGTATAATGGAGAAAACAAAGTCACCATCAACAAATTATGTCCATAATTTTAGGAGCTTAAATACTTCATATTTCCCTGCATTCCGAAAACGACTCTTCAGTAAATGCCTATTTTTCTGTCTGTGTCTAAGATAATTGAAATCATTTTGAGACAAACGGATGAAATTTCATATTAGGACACAAAACCAAATTTTGGATTTCTGTGAAATTTTGAACAAATTCTTTTCAGAGGAAGTTTATTTGTCCGTCTGTATGAATATAGTTTAGCAAAATCACTGCAAAAGGAAAAGTGCCAGATAAATAAAATTTGCTCTACAAATTTATTATTTTTATTATATATGTTAGCCAAGTATTAGCGAAATTCTTCAAGGAGTTTGACCATCTCTGAATCTGTACTTCAGAAAAGTGTAGAAACGGTAAATCACAGTCAATTCAATAAATCAAGTTTGATACCTAACTTTAAGTGTAGTTTTACGTCATTTTTTAATTGATTGGCAGAATGTATCTGTATGTATTTGATTTTTTTGAGAATACTTTTTACTTTATGCTAGGAATAAGTCGTCTTAATACTCGTCAAATATCACATGATAGAGTCAAAATAATTGCTACACTCATGCCAAAAGTAAATATTTCATAACTATTGGACGACAATATCCAGTAGAACTTTCTTCATTTTCTTAAGTTCTTGGAACTTCAATATTAAGAAGAATGCTATAAAATTTTGGTGGAAGTACTCAGTAGGTTATATTAAATGATGGATTTTTATCGATAAATTGTGTGTGCTTACATAATAAACTTATGAAAGATTTTCAAAAACAATTATTATGTAATCATGAAGTTTCTCTAATTCCCGTAATAATCATTGTAAATTAATTCAATTAATAAAATAATGATATTGTTTTTCCAAAGGAAATTCCTATTATGCGAAACAAAGTTCGTAGTTATTCTATAGAAAAAATTCGTATCTATTGTGTTTAATATCTTCCCAGATTTTTCAAATAAACATCAGTGAATCCGCGATTTGTAGAAATTGATTATTAATTAGATCATTAAATAAGGTCTTTGAACTTCATTAATAATTTAGTTAAGAAACTAGATTTCATTATAGATGAAAAAGAAATTCCTTAAAATATTCTCTCCTTTATTCTTCCTCAAACTCAAGATACAAAAACAGTTTGAATTCCATTGAAAAAAACATTGAGAAAATCCGGAAAGAGTCGTATCAATTTATCAATTTTCTCTGTGAAAAGCTGATTAATTTCGGGATTCGATTGCTTTCGAAATTAGATTTTTTCAAAATTAAATAAACTTAATTTTAAGCACAGTTAATAGTATCATCTTTAAGGTCACACAATTGTAAAATTTATTTTATTTTTCAAGTGGGGTTAAGGGGGTGTTCTTTGGATAGTAATAATGACTTCGCTGATTTAAAAAAGTTTTATAAGAACAAATAAATGGAAAGAGGAAAAAAATGTAGAACAAAGTGCTTAGAAGTTTTATTATAAATGTATAAAAAATTGTCCTTATTGAAAAAGGCAGTCACTTCGACCAGGATTTTAAAGAGTAGGGAAGGATAACGGGTACGACGTATTACTGGCTCTTCGACCTGCCCTAAGGCATCACTGGTTGGGGACTGAGGTTGAGTTCTAAGGGCCATCACTGGCCACGGTACAACCTTTCCATTGGAACGCACCTCCTATCATCCTTGGTAGGAGTTATAACCCCCACCTATTTCTATACACCACACGGCTGCGGAATCCAATCACCATACCAGAAGCATCTCATATTCTTTCAGACGCCCTCCGCAAGGAAGGATAAGGGTGGGATTTGTAGTTTTTATTTTGTTGCTACTTATAGCACTTAACAAACCCGCTGACAGAAAGCTGTCAGAGATTTAAGTCTAAATTAGCATCCCTTGTTTTCTCAGTTGCGCCAAGTGTACGATTTGGGTAATTCATACTCCACATTCGCTTGCACAACCCCCTTTTTACAGGAAGGCACATTCATACTACTTAAAGATAGAATACAAAATAACAACAATGCCCGAATCGGGTCTCGAGCCCGCGATATCCAGATCAAGGGAAAGACAAGTTACATGCCTATACCAGAACACTGGGGTTATTTTCATTTTTTTTATTAAAACATAGTAATAAAAATGTATTTTCTCAGCTTTAAAGTAAAAATATTGCCTCCAAAATCAAGTTGTATGAATATTTGAAATCCAATTTTGTTTCCATTTGAGCTATAAATTTAGAATATTTCAGAAAGAAAATTTTAATTGTAAAAAATATTTTTTTAAAGAAACAATCCGAAATCTAAAATAAATAAAAAATTTTATTTAGATGTATTTAACTATTGCCTTATTATTTGAGAATATGAAAAGAAATCAATTGCCAGCGTTTAAAGAATCATAGAAATACAGCATATTTTGTACTTCAAAAACCATACGATAAATTTCGTAAACTATCAGCGAAATTTTAATCGAAGCGCTTGATAAACCTCTAAATTAAATAAAGTAAAAAACAAGACTCTATTTTTCAATTGTTTTAAAGTTTTTCTAAACACACACGTATGGTTTTCATTTACGAATTGTTTCAAGCTTTATTGATTTATTTGAAAATATTCAATAATATAATTTTCGAAACTTTTTATGGAAAATTCATTCCGAATATATATAATTATATATCTTAAATAAGAAGAGTTTATACAAATTGATTTTAATTATAGCGTTATTTCTCGACTTAACTTCGGAAATACCCAATACCTCTTAAAATATAATTATCCGATTTTAAGAGTCTATTAGTTCCCTAAAATATAATTTCCTACATAAAAACTCTATACTTTATTTATTTTCAATGATCCGTGACCACTTTATTCACAAATGTAACGATCGTAATTGATTCCTGAATATAATTTCCTGGCCAGCAGTGTCAATGCAGCTTAAAAACTTCAAGAGTGAAGTATTCAATGGACCTTTCTTAATCTTTTCTGGAAATCACTCACCGATCCATTTATCTTGAGAGCTACAGAATTCCTTTGATACACGGCAAATAAACTGACAAGAAAAACACATTTGCATAATCGGATGCTCGCTTTGATGGAAAACTTTCTCTTTTGACCACTTCCCCCTCCCCCTTCCGACTTTAAGTGACGATATTTCATTCTGCTAGTCAGTAAATGACTTATTTCAGTCTACTTGGAATGCATACTCTTGAAATAAATCTCTATATTTCCTTCGAGGTGTACATCGTAAACATGTGGAATCGAAATCAAAAAATCAATTGAATCAAAATGAATCTCGTACTTTTTAGACACTTGGAATTATCGGTTTTGAATTTCAATAAAATAGTTTCATTTGCATATTTATGCACGATTATTTAATTCGTTGAAATATACAAAAATACAACTAATGCAGACAAAATTTTAAATACTGTTAAATTCAAAGTACTGTATTAAAATACTAAACTTACGCCAAAAGTAAATATTTCGGAACTACAGCAAATAAGTCTTTCAATGGGATAATATATTTATTAGTCGGTAGGAGAGAAAGTAATTTAGAGACCACACCAGCTGATTATATTGTTACGAAAGTGTAATTTTGCTTTCCCGCCCGAATAATGTCACCAATAAAAGACTGATTTACAGTAATCTATATCGGATGCTGTTGGATGTCGCATTAGTGATTCAAGAGCTTGACAACGAATTTGGTGGCAAAATAATTATTGAAACCTGAAAAATTTTCTCGATCCTTCCATTAGGAACCGATATACTTCTAGATACGCCTTGACTGGCCCGTAAGATTGCAGTTCCGCCTCCCGGAAACTATAAAAGATTGGCACTTTGTCGCCAAGAACGGAATAATCCTGGCGTATGGTCCTGAACTGAGAAGTCGTCAGGAATTGGAAAGTGGTTAATAGTAATTGGAGTCACCGAGAGAATACCGAAGCAACAGAGGAGTGCTGAATTGCTGTGTGTTGTATCTAGTCGTTATCGTGAATTGTGGTTCACGAATGGAAGTAGTTAGTCAGCAAATAAGGAATGAAAAGATACAGTATAGTGAATCTCAGAGGATCCTTTCTCCTGCTGAATCCTATCTGGTCGCTTTGTGTACTGGGTTGTCAGTACCTGTGGGTAACAGTCTACTATTGTTAAGTGCTATTGTGTGTTCGTCTAGATTATACATCCATTCATGCCCAAATTAGGAACTGAGATACGTTCAGATACTACTTGACTGGCCCACAAACTTGTAGTCTCAGATCCCGGGAACTATAAAAGGCTGGCACTTTGTCGACAAGAACGAAATAGTCCTGGCTAGTGGTCCTGAACTGAGAAATTGTCAGGAATTGGAACGTGGTTATTAGTAGTCGGAGTCACAGAGAGAAAACTGAAGCAAAGGTTTAGCGCTGAATTGTTGTGTGTCGTAAACTGTAGTCTTAATGAATGGTGAATCGCGAATTGAATTAGTGAATCGGCAGTTAAAGCCAGAAGGGACAGAGTCTAAGAGACTATAAAGGAAAGCTACGAGGAGCCTGCTGAAAGTAGTCTGGCCATTTCGTATGCTCTGAACGTTGTCACTACGAATTTCTACCTGTGGGCTAATATCTACTATTGTTGAGTGCCGCTGAGTGTTTGTCTTCACGGTATTTAGTTTTCGTCTACACGTATTTGTAATCTACGTGTAAATAAACGTCGTCGTTGTTTACTACTGAGGCCTGTTGATTATGTTTTTAAACCATACAGACTCTACAAGCGAAACCGGTGAAATCCGAATGTAAATATTTGTCATCTGCGCTATCCTGTCTTCTGGCAAATAAATGCTGTTGTTGTGTTTTCTAGGAAAGGACTGCTCATTGTGTTATCTCACTACACAGAAACGAGCTGTAGCAATTCGAAATGCGTAACAATAAATAATAATAATCGATTATTCTCGATGCAATTAAGCATACTTAGTTAATAATATTAGTATAATTATTGCATTTCCTTAACTGCTATTATATAATCTTTTAGTTTCTCTAATTAACGTAAAAATCATGGAAAAAACCCAGTTAATAAAATAATAAATTAATTTCTTTTTCGAAAGTGAATTCATTTAATGACAAGCAAAATTCGTTATTAGTTAAAATTTTGCAATAGATTTATTTAATATATGTCCAGATTTATGCTTTAAATGCAAGTGAATCCACGGTTATCAGAAATTATGGTTAATTATTAATTTACGGTTTTCGAACTTTATTTATAATTCATTTAAAGTACGCGGTTTCATTAAGGAAGAACCAATTTCTTAAAAAAATTTATCTCTCTTATTTCATCCACGAACTCAACTTCGAACTCAGAACGCAATTTAGATTAATTTGAAGAAAGTTTTTAAGAAAAAAAATCAGTATGAATCTAATTAATTTTATGAAATTTCTCTGGCGAAAGCTAATTAATTTCTGTATTCGATCACGAGCTGAAATTCGATTTTTCATTATTAAATAAATTTAAGTTTAAGGAAAATTAATAGCATCATCTTAGAGGAGATAGATTAATATATTTTATTATTTTCAGGAGGATGAAGGGGGTAATTTTTGAATAGTAGTAATGATGTCGTTATTTTTTTTTTTTTAATTTAGCAGAACGAATAAATTAAAACAGAAGGAAAATATACAGTAAAGATCCAAATGTTTTATTACAAATGTATACAAAATGTATCCTTACTCAAAAAATATGCACTTCGAGCCCATTGCGGTGAAAAGGAAAGAATAATATTGGAAATATTAATAATATAGAAAATTGCAAATTTGTAATTTCGGGTTTTTTTT
This sequence comes from Argiope trifasciata, assembly GCA_026543055.1. Classification (NCBI taxonomy): domain Eukaryota; kingdom Metazoa; phylum Arthropoda; class Arachnida; order Araneae; family Araneidae; genus Argiope; species Argiope trifasciata. Next base: position 26,671 of record JAPMOQ010011779.1, read on the forward strand.
ATATAGATACACTAATAGAAAAATATTTTCTCGATTCCAAAGTAAAAGAATGCAATCAAAATAATTTTCTATTAATACTTATTTCGAGTTTATTTATTTTTACAGCAGCTATTAATTTTGAGTTGATGAGCAAGGGAATTTTAATTGCAAAAAATATTCTTCATTGAAAAAAACAATTGGACGCCTAGAATTTTAATTTTTCCATTTAGATTATTTTTACAATTGTTTTAATACTTCTCAATATGAAATAAAATCGAATCCCAATACATACAAAAACATAGAAATTCAACACTATTTTGTAGTTCAGAAACTCTATGATCTATTTCGGAAGCCATAAGCAAAATTTTAAGCAATTTGTTTGATGGACCTCCGAACTAAAAGAAAACATAAACAAAACTCAGTTTCCCAAATTTTTTGTCTCTAATTTTGTACAAAAAATTAATATTGGGTTTATAGATGTATTTTTATAACTATTTTTAAAGAACTATTCTAACATTAAGTTTTTTTAACATTCTTGGAACATTTCTTACCGGATGTATTTAGTTCAATATCTCAAATTAGGGAAGAAGAGGTAGATGATGCTGAATTTAACGGAAGACTTATTTCTCAAATTAAATCCTGAAATTTTTAAAATCATTTAAAATGTAATTATTCAAATTTTAAGAATCTTTAAAATGTGTAAAATATAATTTCATGCCTGAAAACAGTGTTCCATAATTTTCCATTTATTTCAGTTAATTGATAAAATCTATGATTAAACACTTTATCTCATGTAAGATTCCAAAATATAATATAAAAATCTAGACAGCATTGTCAATACAGCTTAAAAATATTTAACACAGAAGATTCTGAAATAAATACACTCTGAATGTGTTCTGGAAATCGCTCGTCGAGGCATTTATCTTGAGAGCCAACACAACTTCTTTGATACACAGCAGAGAACCCGATGTGAAAAGACATTTGCATAATCAGATGCTCGCTTTGATGAAAAACTTTCTTTTCTGGCCATTTCTACCCCCCTTCCAGCTTTAAGGGACGATATTTTATTCTGCCAGACAGGCTATACCCCCCCCCCTTCTGTCTACTCGAAATGAAGAAGCTTGGAATAAACTATCTCTCTGACCTCTGTATTTCTTCCAACGTGTGAATCGTAAACATGTGAAAGTAAAATGCATTAAATCAAAATACATTCTCGGACACTTAGAATTACTCGGAACAAAGGCGCTCTTAGGGGTATTCGAGGTTGTTTTTTTTATTTATGGAGTATTTGAATGAATGTTGTCAGCTCTATATCTTTTTAATTAAGATAACAAAGGCAATGTTGAAAAAGGTCAAATTAGCAAAATAAGTAATCGTTTCCTTATGGTTATGAATAAACATTATTTATTCTGACTAGTTTTTTGAATGTTTTGCTTTCTTCTATACGTAATATTGGAAAAACATGAATATCGTTAAAAAATTTCGAACTCTAAAATTTGAAGATGCCGTTTTGAAATATCCTACTTCTTGAAAAAATGTGTTTTGGTAACTGTTTGTCTGTCTGCCCGTCTGTGGCAAGTATAACTCAAAGACGATCCTTGATAGAGGAATGGAATTTGATATTCAGGCTTAACCCTGCAGAGGTCGTGCGGATTACAATAGCAATCCATTGAAACAAAACCTAACTTTATAGAGTGCGACCGGTGCAGGGTTAAAGACAAATTACTGTATTTCTGTCAAATATTATAGCAAATCCTTCTAGAAGTCTACTTTTTGGGCTATTTGAATATATCGTCACGATAACTACAAAACAAAAGAGCTGACAAGATAGAATTCGGCGCAGATATTTCACATGTATAGTATACACTGATGGAAAAAAATCCCAACACCAAGAAAAAATTATTGTACAGTAATGAAATTTTAGGAATACATTTGTCTAGGTAACATATTTAATTGATTAAAGTTTCAAGATCACAGGTAGAGCCATTGCAAACGTAAAATGTTGGTACATTAGTAACCGGTGTAACCGACAGAATTTTGAATGCAAGCATGCAAACGTGCATGCATTGTGTCGTACAGGTGTCGGATATCAGTTTGTGGGATGGAGTTCGTGCCTGTTGCACTTGGGCGGTCAATGCAGAAACGGTTAATGCTGGTTGTGGATGACGCTGGAGTTGTCGACCAATGATGTTCCATAGGTGCTCGATTGGTGAAAGATCTGGTGATGTAGCAGGCCAAGGCAACATGTCGACACTCTGTAGAGCATGTTGGGTTACAACAGCGGTATGAGGGCGAGCGTTATCCTGTTGGAAAACACCCCCTTGAATGCTGGTCGTGAATGGCAGCACAACAGGTTGTATCACTAGACTGACGTACAAATTTGCAGTCAGGGCGCGTGGGATAACCAAGAGAGTGCTCTTGCTGTCATACGAAATTGCGCCCCAAACCATAACTCCAGGAGTAGTCCCTGCGTGTCTAGGCCGCAGACAGATCACTAGCAGGCGTTCACCTGGTCTCCTTCTAACCAACAAACGGCTATCACTGCTACCAAGGCAGAACCGGCTTTCATCAGAAAACACATCAGATCTCCACTACGTCCTCCAATGAGTTCCAGCTTGACACCACTCACGTCACAAACGGCAGTGGTTTGGAGTCAGTGGAATGCACTTTACAGGGCGTCTGGATCGGAGTTGTCCTTGAAGTAACCGATTTGTAACTGCTAGACAATGATCCGAACTTTTGAGTCAGTCTTTGGGTTTTTCCACTTCCAATCCATGATCTCATGTAAACAAAACTGAAAGATTCGAATCCGACTTTTCAAAGTTTAGTGATTTGTTGTTGGCGGCACTTATTATGCAAATTACGCATACTTAACTAGTATAAATACGTGTGGAATTAAAATCTGTGGGGTTTTGATGTTAGAATGAGGCTCGGATGATATAAGACCATGCGGTTGGCTTGCCTTTTAGGAATTTTTAAGATGAATCGCTGCGTTTTTAGATTGAATGGTCGAATTCGAATCTGTTAAAGTTTATTCACAGTATGTGGTAATATTAATTTATTTTGATCTTTATTTTGAGATTTAACGTATTATTTCTTTTCTTTTTGCTCTAAGAATGAGCCTGTTGACTTTTACTTAAATAAATATGAACTTTTATGAGAACTGCTTTTATCATTCTTCCTCGACAATAAATTCCACTGCACAGCTTTGCTAATTTCGGATTAATTTATCCGGAAATCTAACAGTAACAGTTCGTTGTGTCACTGTGTTGCCAACTGGAGCTCGAATTTCAGCTGTAGACGCAGTACGATTAGCCACAGCCATACGCCGAATACGACGGTCTCCCCTCTCAGTAGTACCACGTGGCCACCCAGAACCTTTTGTTCTTGAGGCAGTACTTTTCCTTGGCCACTGCCGCCAATACTCATGCACAGTGGATTCATTCCTGCCAAGTCTTTCAGCAATATCGCGGAAAGAAAACCCACCTTCTCGTAGCCCTACAACACGACCTCGTTCAAACTCAGTGAGCTGTTGATAATGGCTTCTTCGTCTTCTCAGAGGCATCCTTGACTAACATTAACCCACTACGTCAAATCTCAACTGTAAATAACGATCACGAACCTTACAGCGCTTAATTAAAGCAAACCTCATTTGCATGTTCATAGTGTCGCTACTAGCGCCACACTTACGCGCGTAGCTCGAAATTTGAATCGACGTCATCTTTCAGATGTATAAACAAGCCTACCAAATTTCGTTTATCTAGCACAGCTCCTTCCTAGTGTTGGGAATTTTTTCCATCAGTGTATATGCTTATCAAATATGAGTAAAATTCATCTTTGGCTGTTTGTACTTTCATAAAAACGTAGAAGCTGTTGCAGGTTGTTTGAGTCTAATCCAAAATAAGTTACTTTTTCTATCGTTACTCTTTCTTGTATATTTCTACGCACACACACACACACACACACTCATGGATGACGATAAAAAATATGTAAAGAAACTCATATATATATATATATAAATAAATTTGGAAATTGCTGCTAACAAAAAGCGAACGAATAAAGCTTTTTGCCTCTGAAGGACAGCTAGAGGTGCATGTTTTCACCAGCTCACCAACATTCTGAATTGAGTTGTTTACAATACAAATCACAACAGCAATCGAACTATATATATGGTTTGGAGTATATTGTGCCATTTATGGTTCAGTATTAATTTTTACATATGAGTAAGTACACAAAGAATAAAAAATTACAAATGAAATATTAAGATACAGACAAAAATTAAAAATAATGAAATAACATAAATAAAAGCGGTAAGTTAATTTTGTAACTTTAAATTACTTTTATATCAAGTTTATTTTTGTGTCAAAACTGAGCAGAAACGCAAATTCGATTTCCGAATGCCATTGACCCATCTCTGGGATTGATCGCAAATATATTCGCCAAAGATTACACGATATATTTAAGGTGGTCTCATATGAGGCTAACTATTGCGCGCAATTGTTGCCTCTTTACTGTTGACCCTGTATTGTTCTCGTATGAACAGTTGAAACAAGGGCCAACGGTTGTCCCGACGGGAAAATTATTTGCCACTTTCCCGATGTGGTCATGTGATTTTCCATAAGTAGATGTTATCTTCTATTGCGGACAGTAGCTAGCCTCGTGAACCTATCTGTAGTAAACATGATAGAGTAACATCAAAAGTGTACTTGTAGCACGTCCATGAAATTGAAAGCTTTCACTAGAATAACATCATTATTAGACGATATGAGATTGTTTTTGAAGAGACTCTTCCTCCTGGTTATATTAAAAGCTTATAAATTTTTCTCAACGTAATTGTGACTGATACCGAACTAATATTAGGAAATATTTTCACTTACAATTATTATGTAGTCTTAGAACTTCTTCAAACAGTTTCTCTAGTTTACGTAATAATTATTGTAAAAAATTTAATCAATAAAAATAATTTTATTTTTATTTCGCTAGTTCATTTTATGTGAAAAAAATAGATTATTAAAACATTTTTTAAATTAATATGTTTCATATATTCTAGATTTGTTCATTAAATAAAAGTGAATTCATAATTTCCAGAAACAGATTGTTAATTTATTCCTTAAATTAAGGTTTTGGAACTTTATTAATAATTAAGTTAAAGCAATTGGTTTATTTACAGATGGACTAACTTGTTTGAAATATTCACTTATTTTTTCATCTTCTAAATCAAACTTGGAACTCAAAACACAAATACAGCTCCAACTTCTTTGAAGAAAAATTTTAAATAAAGTAAAATAAATAATTTTATTAATTGTATCAACTTTCTTGGCGAAAAGCGAATTAATTTCAGGATTCAATAGCTAGTTGAAATTGGATTTTTTCTTCATCAAATAAACTTAAAATTAAGAAAAATTAAAAGCATCTTCTTATTTAATACAGAATAGTATATGTTTTTTTTTTGAGGAGGAGGAATGAGTTGTTCTTTGAAGAGTAATAATGATTATTTATTTAAAAAAATACCTTTAAAGAATAAATAAATCCAATTACAGAAAAAAGTATTTAATGTACAAAAGAATCTGCCTTAAGTTTTATTATAAATGTATACAAAATTTATCCTCATTCAAAAAGATAATTATTTCAATCTCTATGGGGAAGAGAAGAAAAAGATAAAATGGGACAAAAACGCGAACATGTAATTTTAATTTTTATTTAAAATACACACATAAAAAATTTCTACTCTAAAGTAAAAAAAAAATGCAACGTAAATCAGTTTGCATGAATGTTTCTATTTCAATTTTTCACAAAGCAGTTATTAAACTAGAATATGTAAGCAATTTATTTTTGGTCACTAAAAAATATTTTGATTCCATTAATAATCCGAACTCTAGAATAAATAATTTTTTCTACTTAGGTATATTTTCCATATTTTTAATATTTCTCAATATGAAAAACTAATCGAATATCAATATTTATAAAAACATTGAAATACAACTCTATTTTGTAGTTTAGAAACTATATAATATATTTGATAAACTACTAACAGAAATTAAAGATTTTTGTTCGAAAAATCACCAAACTAAAAGAAAGCACAAAAAACCTCCATTGTACAATTTAAAAAATTTATTGGTCTCATTAACATATTTATTCCAGAATATTCAAAAAATATAATTATTTTTTAACGTTTTTCGAAAAATTCAATCTGCATGTACTTAGTTATATATCTCAAGACACTGAAGAAGATATTGAACTTAAAGAAAGTTCTTTTTCTCAAATTAAATTCTGAAATTTTTAATGTAATTCAAAATATAAGTATTAGAACTTTGAAATTCTTTGAGATGGGTAAAACATAATACCATGCATAAAAACCCTATAATATACACTGAAGTGACAAAAGTCATGGGATAGCAATATGCAAATATACAGATGGCAGTAGTATCGCAGCGAAAAAGTATAAATGCGCAGTTCGTTTTCCAGCGCTTTCATTTGTGTTCAAGTTAATCATGTGAACAGGTTTTTCGTGATTTATGGCGGCACAACGAGAATTAACAGACTTTGAACGTGGAATATTAGTTGGAGCTAGACGCATGGGTCATTCCATTGCGGATATCGTTAGTAAATTCAACATTCCGAGATCCACAGTATCAAGAGTGTGCCGAGAGAATTAAATTTCAGGCATCCCATCTCATCATGGACAGCGCAGTGGGCGACCACCTGCACTTAACGACCGAGACGCCGACGTCTGTGTAGAATGGTCAATGTTAATAGACACGCAACACTTCGTCAAATAACTGCAGGAATCAATGTGGGACGTACGAGGGACGTGTCCGACAGGACTGTGCGGTGAAATTTGTCTTCCTTGGGCTATGACAGCAGAAAACCGACTCGAGTGCTTTTACTGACAGCCCGACATCACCTGCAGCGACTCTCCTGGGCTAGTGAGCATATCGACGGGTCCCTAGACCAGTGGAAAACCGTGGCGTGGTCAGATGAGTCACGATTTCAGTTGTTACGAAATGAAGGTGGAGTTCGAGTGTGGCGCAGACCCCACGAAGCCATGGACACAAACTGTCAGCAAGGCACTTTTCAAGCTGGTGGTGGCTGCATAATGGTGTGGGCAGTTTTTACATGGCATGGACTCGGTCCTCTGGTGCAACTGAACCAATCATTGACTGCAAATGGTTATGTTCAGCTGCTTGCAGATCACTTGCAGCCATTCATGGACTTCACGTACCCACACAACGATGGGATTTTTATGGATGACAATGCGCCATGTCACCGGGCCAGAACTGTTCGCGATTGGTTTGAAGAACATTCCGGACAATTCCAGCGCATGATCTGGCCACCTAGATCGCCTGATATGAATCCCATCGAGCATTTATGGGACATCATCGAAAGGTCCGTTTGTGCCCAAACTCCTGCATCATCCACACTTTCACAATTATGGACGTCTATACAGACAGCAGGCCTCAATATTCCTGCAGATGACTTCCAACGACTTGTGGACTCCATGACACGTCGAGTTGTTGCATTTCGCCGGGCAAAAGGAGGACCGACACGATATTAACAGTCATCCCATGACTTTTGTCACTTCAGTGTAATTATTATTTTCCATAATTCTAGAATTATATGATTAAACACTTTATTGTCACATAATATTCTAGAATATAATGCAAGTTTCTGGGTAGCAGTGTGAATACAGTTTAAAAATATTTAATTCAGAAGAAACAAAAATAAGTTCTTCCCTTTTATCTGTTCTGGAAATCGGTTGTCGGCCCATTTATCTTGAGAGCAACACAACTCCTTTGATACACGGAAGAGAATCCGACAAGAATAGACGTTTGCATAATCAGATGCTAGCTTTGATGAAAAACTTTCTCCTCCACCCATTTCCACCCGTCTCCCAGCTTTAAGTAAAAATATTTCATTCTGCTAAGCAGACGAGATCACCCCTCCTACCTTCCGCTTACTCGAAATGCATACTCTTGGAATAAAACTTCCTCTCTCATCCATGCATTTCCTTTAAAAATGCGCATCGTAAACATGAGAAATTAACATGCATTGAATCAGAATGCAGTTTAGGTTTTTTGGACATTCGAAATCACTCGAAGTATTACAAAGTATAATGACCATGTATTCAAAATTTGACAAACTCTCACATTTTACACATCCCTGCATTATGGAAACACGTTTTTGTTTAGAAAAGATACTTCTGTCTGTCCGTCAGAGAGATAAAATCTTTTTAAGCTAGACGTATGAAATTTGATTGACAGATTTTAAGCCCAATATTTAGATTTCTGTCAAATTTTGAGAAAATTCCTTTGGGAGGAAATCTGTTACTCCTTCTGTTTAAATGCGAGATTATATAAAAAATACAAAATGGAGAGAATAAGGTAGTCTGAAATTTTTTATCTCTAATTTTACACACAAAAATTATATCGCTTTCATTAATCTATTTTTTATTATTTTTTCAAAAATTATTCAAAAATTTAAAAAAAGACAAATATTCCAAGCGGGTTTTTCTAAACATTTTTGGAATATTTCTAACCGAGTATATTTAGTTCTCTATCTCAAATTACGGAAGAAGAGGTGGAAGAGACGGAATTTAACTAAAGAGTTATTTCTCAAATAAAATCCCGAAATTTTAATATGATTTAAAATATAATTATTCTAATTTTAAGAATCTTTCAGATTTGCAAAATATAATTTCATGCATAAAGACACTGTTCTATAATTTCCCATACTTTTTTCCATTTATTTTCCTTAATTCCTAAATTCTATGATTACGCTATCGCATGTTCCAAATTCCTAAATGTAATATAAATTTCTAGGTAAAAATGCTAATACAGCTTCACAAATCTTTAACACAGGAGAGTCTGAAATAAGCACTCTCTGAATGTACTCTGAAAATCGCTCATCGGAGCATTTATCTTGAGAGCGACACAACTACTTTGAGACACAGTAGAGAATCCGACATGAACAGACATTTGCATAATCAGATGCTAGTTTTGATGAAAAACTTTCTCTTCCGCCCACTTCCACCCCCTCCCAACATTAAGTGACGATATTTCATTCTGCCAGGCAGACGACACCCCTCCCCTACCTTCTGCCTACTCGAAATGCATTCTCTTGGAATGGAACTTCCGCTCTCGCCTATGAATTTTCTTTCAAAGTGTGCATCGTAAACATGAGAAACTGAAATGCATTGAATCAGAATGAGTTTAGGTTCTTTGGACACTTGGAATCACTCGAAGTATTCCAAAGTATAATCGCCATCCATCCAATATTTGTCGAATTCCGAAATGTTATACCTCCCTGCATTATGTAAACATATTTAATTTTAGAAAAGATCAGTTTGTCTTTCTATCAGAAAGAAAACTCAAAAGCCCTTTGAGCAAGACGCATGAAATTTGATTTTCAGATTTTAAACGAAATATTTAGATTTCTGTCAAATTTTGAGAGAAATCCTTTCAGTTAAAATTTGTTTGTCCGCCTGTTTAAATATGAGATAATACAAAAAAATAGAAAACGGAAAGAGGTAGATAAATATAATTCGATAAAGAGATTTAAGATCAATAATATGAAAGCCTGTCAAATTTTGTTCGAAATTCAACTAGGAACGTTCAATAACCTGCATGGATGACACTGAACGTCAGTCGGTTTGTACTTTCAATAACATATAAACGTGATATCTAAAAACGCAAGACAAATGGATTTGAAATTTGGTACGGAATTTTGTGTTTACAAATGTATTTGTATGGCAAATGTTTGTTTTAATTGGTTAAGAAAATAACGCGTCTGAAGTGAGAGCTAATTTGCTCTAGACATTAGCATTATTATTTTAGACTCCATCTCACATCGGATCTAGCCAAATCAATGATATAGAAATGTTTGATTAAAATAAACACGGGCCTTCTTCTATATCATGGAGTTGGCCAGTTCTGATGTAAATTTGAGTCTAAATTAATTGTGTTAATATACAGGGTGTCCCAAAAAGATTAAAACGCGCTTTAATTCTTTAACCGTTAGAGATAAGTAGGTGATGTAATTTGAAAAAATGTTCAAAATAAGATAGGAGAGAAGATTACATGAAGAAAAAAAATCCACCTATGAATTTTAAAAAGTTACACTTTGCAAATTTTTATACAGCCCCTCTATGCAAATTTGGTCAATTAGAAAGTTTTTCCTTTCCATCCCAGAAGACCATTAAAAATAATTGCATAACTGTATCTTTAAAACTTTTTGAATTATAACACAGAAAAAAATTTGACTTATGTCACTTTTCCATACCACTTGAAAAACCTTTTCGTCGGTGAAAATAGGGACCATATCCAAATTGATAATAGAAATTCTTCGATCAAAAAAATAATAAGCGTAAAAGAAATCCAAAATGGCATTTAAATAAAGTCCTTATTGATGGAGTTAAACAGTTTTGACAACATAAGATTGTAAGAAGTGTAACATAAAAAAATAATAATAAATAAAATGAACTTACATTTAAAAAGTTTTCGTTGAGACAGTTTGTTACATTTATAGACTTGTGTGCAGGCGCTCCGTCTTGTTGAAAATACATTTTTTTTTTACTAATGACAATGGTGTCGTCTCCAAAGTATCTGTTACTATGCCATTTAAAATAAGTTGCAAATATTTTATAGCTGTAAATGTTCCTTCATAAAACACTGGACCAATCAGTTTTCCGTTCCGCACCATACGGACACAGAAAACTTTCTCTGGTGATGTATTTATTGTACAAAAAATGGTTTTGTATCATTCCAATAATGATCTTTGTATGCATTTATGTCTCCATTTTCCGTAAACAAACATTCATCCTTCCAAATGATGTTCTTGACAAAGTTTGAATCTGTGTCCTGTTGGATTAATAACCAATTGGAGAATGCTACACGTCGGTTAAAATCAGAGGGATGGAGTGCTTGAAGTCCATGAATACAAAATGGATGCCAATTGTGTTTTTCAAGTATTCAATGGATTGACTTCCTAGGTAATCCTGTAATTGCACTTTCTTTTCGAATGCTTGATCGTGGGTTGGAAGAAAAATATGCAATAATATCAATTTCTTGGTCTTCATTGAACAAGATATTTCTACCAGGGCCAGGTCTTGGATTAAATGAACCGGTAGTTCTCAATCTTCTCATCATCCGATAAACAAATGTACGTGAAATTTCAGGCAAATAGGGATATCGTCGTCCGAATTCCCGAGCAGTTTCTGCATTATTTCTATTGCAAATAGAATAAACCATTGCTAGTTCAAATAGTTCGTCATTTGTTAAAAGTACCATAATGCAAAATTAGTTACAGTATTTTTAATTCGACAATATGAAACTCAATATCGCTGAATGATTTCTAAACTTTATTTTGATATGCACGAGGAAATCTTGGTTAAGTTGTACAGGAAAGAAATAATTTTGGAACTAAATAAGTAAATTGAAAAATAATCGTCTGCATTTCTTTATGTAACTTAAAAATAAAATTAAAAAAACTTTAATATACACATATTAGAAGCGGTTAAATTCCAGTTAAATGAAAGGAAAAAATCGTCTGGCAGTTAATTTGTTAGAATGTGCTGTGTTAGAATGTCAGAATTCATGACAAAAATGTGATGAATTTGAAAACAATTAAAATTCTACCAGACTAATTTAACAGTATTTTTCTTTTTTATAAATTTAGCTATAAAAATCTGTCAAATGGCTTTTATTGATTTTCAACGAAATCTTATAAAATTTCTAATGTAAATTTAGAATACATGGCATAAAATTACTTGCCCCTGGTAAGATTAAAACTGTATCTTGAATCTACCGTAATACGCAAAAATGTGTTTTGTAAATAATATAAAAAATTTATGTGTTTATAATTTGTTGCAAATTTACATTTCCATTTTGATATATGGTCACTAAAAACAGCGTTCAATTTTCAATTACGCATAACTCACTCAATTTTAAAGATACAGTTATGCAGTTTTTTTTAATGGTCTTCTGGGATGGAAAGGAAAAACTTTCTAATTGACCAAATTTGCATAGAGGGGTTGTATAAAAATTTAAAAAGTGTAACTTTTAAAAATTCATAGGTGAATATTTTTTCTTAATGTAATCTTCTTTCCTATCTTATTTTGAACATTTTTTCAAATTACATCACCTACTTATCTCTAACAGTTAAAGAATTAAAGCGCGTTTCAATCTTTTTGGGACACCCTGTATGGAGCAAATTAGCTCACACTACGAGTTGGTGACTCAGATGTGATCTGAACGCGCAACCTTCTGATATGGAATTAGAAGTGCTACCGGTATCATCAAAGTGGCTGTTGAATTCCACCAAGGATCGAGCCTGCGATGTTTGGGTTTGAAGTCCAGTAACTTAACCATTCTACAAAAGCAATCGCTGATGGCTAACGATTGTTACTGGCTTATTAACCCCTTAAGCGGTTTACCCGTACATTGTAAGTGCTACCCAAAATTGGCCACAACTGGTTTGGCCGTACTTCGTATGGGCATCAATATTTTCTCCTTTCCTTTCCTGGTTTGCCCGTATTTTTCATTATAGTAAAGAGACTATTTAGTATTAATATGTTTCAATAGATGGCGTGGTTTGTCCATGTAACTGAAATGCTTTTCATCGGGGTTTTTTCTTTGTAGCGGGAAAGCGTGTATTTTTCTTTGAAATTTTTGTTCTACTGTATTCAACGCTAGTGAATTTAAAACCTTGTCTTTTCTTATGGAAGTTATGGTTGGAATAAACGAAGAAAATACTTTCTTGCTAGATGATGAATGCAGAAATTTCTTCTAATTATTTGGATTATTCCTCAGATGACTCGTGCAGTGAGATCAACTCTGATGAAGATTTGAGTTCTGCAAGAATTTTTACAATGGTTGATGCGAAAAACACACCTGCTCCGCGTCCTTGATTTAAATTTACTAGTATTCCTTCTGTGCACATACAATTGGACGACACTTCTGATGTTCTACAATTTTATGATTCATTCATTGATTCATTGATTGAACAACATCATTGATTCTTCTCTCATGAGTTAAATTGTGGAAGAAAAAATATGCCTTTTATGGAAGCATTTCTGGTAAAAAAAATTGACCGCTTAAAGAGTTAAGATGTCACCGCTGGTCTAAAACTTAAATTGGGTTTTCGGATACTATTAATGACATACAAAGGCTTACGATAAAAAGCCAAAAGTTGTGATTTCATAACAATGACAGGTTAACTAACGCCAAGCGTGTCATTCTTTGGAGTATCAACTTTATTAGAGTATAAGCCCGCTAGTTTTGTAGAGATCAGTCCCAGTAGTTTCAATTGGCAACAAATTTAACATATTTTCTTATTTTTAGTGATACAATTTAATTAAACATTTACTCTGATTTAATAGAAATTTTTGAAAAGAAAATTATTCTCTGCTTTTTTATTTAATGCAGAATGCTTTTTTTCTGTAAGATGGGAGAAGAATTCTGTACAGATTCCAGAATAGCTCGGATGTGTCATGTTTTTCATATTTTGTATCTAGTGGTTTTGAATTTAAATAGAACCGCGGTGACCGAGCTCCACTCGGAGAAAACAGGTATCGAAGCTAACTCGAAGATTTAAATTTTCAATTGTGATTTATCAAAACAATACATGCCATAAGAAAATTTGTGAAACCATTGGT
>JAPMOQ010011804.1:0-13956 GCA_026543055.1 Argiope trifasciata
GGAAATACGCCTGTTTCCAGAAGTGTACAGATCGTCGGAAATGGGTTTTGCCAGTCCCCTCATTTGCCACTTGTGTTGTAATAGCGCGCGACTTTCCTCAAGATTAGTTAACTATAGCTGAACCCATTTCCGACGATCTGTACACTTCTGGAAACAGGCGTATTTCCCCCTAAACTCTAACTATACAAATATTTCGCAAAAGTGTGTATGGATATTGATAAGTACTTGACTTATGAATATAACCTATAAATTCTTCAGCAAATGAAAAGAATTAATATCCTCATCATATATAAAATATTCTTTGACTTATGAATATAACCTATAAAATATTCAGCATAGGAAAAGAATTATTATCCTCATCATAGATAAAATATTCTTTTATGGCAGGCATGAATGAACGTAAATTCATAGATCTAATATATGCATATAGAATTAAAACTTGAGAACAGACAAGATTCAATTAATGCATTATATTTTTGAAATGACGTTGAAAATTTCAACTTTAAAACGAAACTAAGTAATTAAAAGCTTAAAAAATCTCAGAATTTTTGGTTTTTATAGTTATATTCAGGTTAATGATCGTTAATATTAGTGAAAATAATGAAATTTTGTTGAAAGCGATTGAAAAATGCAGAAGGGTGTGGATGATAATATACGGTGGTAAAGTTGTTGTATTTAGTTATACATCAAAATGATTGAATTTTTGGAAAAGCAATAATAACAATTTTTTTCTCTCCCAGATTTTTCTTTAAACCAGGTAACATCCCTTTTCAGATTAATCTCTCTGTTCTAAAATGAAATTTTATATAATAATAATAATAATAATAAAAAAAAACTGGGACATTCAAAAAGCTGATTCTTGTTGAATATAAGAAGAAAAAAATTCCGATCGGTAGACTTTCATTTCGTAAGTTAAATATCCAAATTTTTTAAAAAATAAATAAATAAATTCGGAAATAATTATTTTTTATGCCGAAAAAGATATCTAGAAACTGATAAATCTAAATGTTCTGAAAATAAACGTAGAAGAAATGAAATTTCTAATTTGCTTATTTTGATACACTTCAGCAAAAGTAATATTTTATAAACTATATCTTGTCGATCTAATTCTGAATTTTTTATGATCTTATACTACTGACAGAAATCTTGTAATCGCCAAGACCAATGTCCGACAAGACATTTTGGCTTACTACCATAAAGATTAGCTTTTGAAAAAAAAATTAACTTGCAAAAAATTACTGAAGTAAACGCTGACACTGGTTAAAATAAAATCCTTTTATTGTTAATCTTAAAAATCGTTAGTAATTTGTTTCAAGTGTTGTGTGGTCAAAATATATATTGAATGTAAAATAGATGGTTTGATGGTAGCTATTACTGAAGGCAAATTTATATATATGTTAGCGCATTGATCTACTTTAAGGACTTAAAACTTGAGGAGTAATATATTTAACTTTTAGCATTTTCCCTATTCAGTTTTAGAGATTAAGATAATAATGCAAACTTAAACGAAAGAATTTAGTCTATTTCTCTGTGTCGGAAGAATTTTTCCTTAAAAACCGTGAACTTTAAAAATAGTGCACCGTTTTGTTATGCTTACTATTAATAGAAGGATGAAATTCTTGTTTTAATTTTGACAAATTTCATTATGCAAGAAAAAAATTATGCTCAAGAAGTTATAATTTAATTGATTTTATATTTTATTGACGATGTATGTTGGGCTCATTTTAATTACTGAAAAGTAATGTTAATACAATAGAGAGAATTTATAACATGCAAGAAAAATTAGTCAAAGCTAGGAAATTAGAAGAAGAATAGATCCTCATGAAATAATTCATTCTTAAAAAAATCCGTTCAATTAAATCTATTTCTCTCAATTTTTTTTTTCCACTTGCAGCGGTGAATTTTAAATGAATTTCGCTCTTTGTTCATACTATATCGATAGAAAATTAAATATTCGAGTTTATTTTCATTATCTAAGGAAAACCTATTTACATCTAAGATATTTTTTTAATGGTCAGTCTTTTATTTTATTGAGAGGAATACACTCTCACCACCTTTTCATTGGAAAAGCAATGCTCAAAGCAAAGAGAAAATTTGTGTCAAATCAGAAAATTTAATCAAGCTGATAAATTGAAAGAAAAATCCGGTATAAAATTGATTTCATATAAAAAAGGCTTATATGAGAATTCATTAAGATGAACTTTTGACAGTAGTGGTAAAAAAAAAAATCAATTAAGTCCCAATATTAAAAAAAAAAAACATTAAAAATACTCAGAATCTCATAGGAAAAAATTATATTTCAATATATTAAAAGTTAACTATTTCTAAATTTTTTTTTTCATACTGCTAAAGAATTTGAAGCCAGGGAAACAAAAGATCCTTACAAAGTTGATTTCATATTAAACAACAGTTATGAAAATATTCTTAAAAACACAACTTTTAAAAGAATTACCCTTAGTACTATTTTTGAAAATGAATAAAATCTTAACACATCCCTCAAAGAAAAATTAAAAATGCTTGCAATAACAAAATAATAATAATCAAAGAAATAAATTGTAAGAGGAAGTGCATTTAAAACTTCACTCAGGGTATGTAAAATTACAATCAGTCAAAGAAGCACGAAACTTTCGACAAATGTTTAAGCTTCTAAGGGAAATAATCAGTTACTGAAAAAAAAAATAATTACTAACATTTCGAGACATTTTATTCAGAAATCATTCAAAGTTCCAAAAATCCAAAAAATCATCGAAGTCCGAAAAGAAAGATAAGCCTTATCTGTCTTCGAAGGGGGAGGAGGTGAGTTGCAAGGAAGGAGTTTCGCTATCATCCATTTCAGCCGGGGTCAACTGAGGTCATTCTGTGCCAGAACTCTCATTTTCTCCCTACTACTGTGTCTATGTCAACTGTCTTTTGGTTCCACATTTGAATGATCATTCATCACCAAATCTTTGCTGACCATCGTCAAAAATATTGTCAATTCAAACCTATCTCTACAGATGGATCTAAAAGTCTCGATCACACTTCTTTCGCTTGTATTATTTCAAATTCCACAATAGCCATTAGAATTAATTCGTTTTGTTACATTTTTACAGCAGAAGTAAAGGCTATTTTAAAAGCTTTATCAGTTATTTATGATTTTTCTGCAGATAGCTATGTAATATACACTGATTCAATGAGCGCTTTGGTATCTCTGCCATCGTTACATGCTCGCAGACATCATGTGCTTTTTAACATCTTAAACTTGCATGACAAACGTATCTGTAAGGGCTTTCAGATCCTTTTATGCTGGATCCCCCCACATGTGGGAAAATCAGGAAATGGAAGGGCTGATATGGCAACAAAATTGGTCACCTTCTTGCCAACTCAGATTCCTCTAATCAATTATAAGAAATATTTCATATTCTGCATTCCAAATGGCAAACTGAATGGGATGTGCAGTTTAGTAATAAGCTCCACGCAATTAGGTCTACAATAGATTTCTGGTCTACACTACACAGCAGGAATCTGGACACAATTTTAACTAGGTTTAGGATTGGGCATACCCGATTCACCCGCCGACGTTTCTTGATGGAAGACCCAGCACCATTTTTTTCAATGTGTAATAGTCCTATGTCTGTTTCGCATATTCTTGTGGAATGTCCGTTGTTTTCTATCCAGCGTTTTGGATGTTTTCAGAAGACTCACTCTGAATTGGGCAAGTAGTTTTCCGAAATCCCGCATATTGGCCTTTTTAGTTTTTTTTTAAATATAGGTTTTTATAATCATATATAAACGTTGATCTCCTTTTTAGCGCAATACCATACATTACATCATTGTTACGCTTTTCATAACTCGTAGACAAACGCTTTCAGACATTTGGATTTTGTAAACATTCCATATTTAGATTTCATTATCAATAGAAATAAATATTTTAATCTCAAGGATGTGGCGCAGTATGGCCAAAAATAGCCTTTGTGCCATTAAACACCAACTCAACTCAACTCAAACCATTTGAATGAAACGCGTAGTTTCCCTCGCATCTGTTCTCTTCAAGGTTTAAATAAATATTTGAGACACAGTTAATGGTGCGTCTAATCACATGTCGAAGAACGACTCTCAATTTTATCAATTTTTATTTTTGGCACAAACTAAGACACTAAAGAGGCAAGCAAACAGTACTTACTATCTTGATTTCGTAACCTGAATCTATAATATTGTTTCCTTACTACTTCAGTGTCATCGCTGGAAAGATAGATTTACAAATTCGTAGCAGCATACAATTCTGCATGTCATCAAATGTATTCTTTCCAAATGCAGGAATCTTTTCAATAATCAGCGCCGAAGGCTAAAAGAACAATATTCAGAAACGCAGGGCATTTTAGAATCTTTTAACGCAATGATTTCTGTCAGATCATCACGATCATGTTTCTCTTAAAACGCGTATCAATATCCCCCAAACTTTTTATGGTTCAATTAATTATGCTTGGAAAAAGTTTAATGTAGAATCCTCTTATGCTCTTGAAATTATCCTAAAATTTGTAAAATTCTCGAATTCTTGCGTATTTCTTACCTCACAGAGTGCATCAGTTAACATGAAACTTTCTCCTACATTTTACGCATTTCTTCTTGATCCCTCGAGTTTGATTATGTATTTACATTTTTGATTCCATTTTTTGGTTATATTTTCTTGACTAACTTTCTCCAATAGTTGTTGCTTCTATGCTTAAAAAACCGTGAATTTTTCCTTCATAGAAGCCAATGAAAAAATAATGCATCGACTCAAAGAAAACGAAGATATTTCAGAAATCCAATATATATCTGGCGGTTTCAAAGGAATTAAGTGTCGATTTTATTATTATGAAATCTGTTCGCAAATAAGTTAGATATATGGCCTGTCAAATTTTACTAAAAGTTAATGAAATAATTTTACTCCGTTACAAAAGCAGTCTCTAATTATTCAAAATACAGATATTAAGATTTATATATTTATATTCAGTTAAATAAAATTAGATAAGAAATGATTAAGATAATGTTTATTGTTACAAATTTTTCTAATCTCTAATAAATATTTCTAATCTGAAATATTCAAAATATTTCTAATCTCTGATAATAATTAATAACATTTAAATATAGATGTATTGAATTTCATAAAATGGCATGCAGAGACTTCTAATTTTACTTCCCCTAGATTGCAATTCTTCTGTATAAATTTTGTGTCAACTCAATACTTGAGTATGCTTGTTAAATTCCAAGTGTAATGCTAGATACGTCGCTAATATTAGGGGGAAAAGCAGTCAACGTCCACGAATCGCTAATAAAAAGTTTCTAGACTTGATACCTTGGCGTCAATATACAAACCATCCTACATTAAGATTTGAAAAATTCGATCGTTATAGTTTAAATCTTCTAAAGTGAAAATTTACGAAATGAGTTGATTCCGAGATGTTCTCGTGTGTTCATTTAAAATTTCTGAAGAAATTTCCCGTTGATGACGCCTCATAAAATGTTAAAGTAGAGTGCGTCCTATTTTAGTCAGTTTACATATTATCATAACATGGTACAGGAAGCCAAGATTAATTTTAATTTGCAAATAATCCTACGTTTCGAAACTAAAGTTTCAATTTTTTTCATTTGGATCGATGATAACATTTTTTAATGACTTCAAGGATTTTCTTCAATTAAAGATTGAAACATTTCGATATACTTTTCGTCATTAGAATTCTACATTTCTTTAATCAATGATAACTTGGTTTTACTTTGAAGATAGTATACCTACATATCAATTTTCTATGTAAACTGTTAGTATGATAGCCCATGAAAAATACTAGGTGGTTTTAATTTAAATGAAAGTATTTGAAAGGCTCTAGAGAAGATAAACTGTTAGTAGCCTGTTTTGGAAAACGATATTTGTCATATTTACAGCATGAGGATATCATTTCGACAGTAATTTTTTTTTCGGTGGATAGTACTTTTTAGTGACATTTTATATACTAAAATTATAACGTGTTTTTTTTCTGTTATAATATATAAATTGAATTAATTACAACATTTGATCAATATGCGCCCTTCAGGAGCTCATCTACTATAGGTGAGTACGGGTGTCCCAATCCCGAGGTACCCAGGGATCTTTACTCCCTTTTCAATTTATTCTCCTCTAAGCCTTCTGCTGTCTACTTGATCCTTCTATCCCTCGTGGGTAGACGAGGGAGCTCTCCATGAAAAGCTGTCGCCATTCTGTTTGCTTCCTGTTTCTCGTGGACAGCAAATACCCCCACGTGTAGGCCGTGCGTGGTGACCCATAAGACGGGTGGTACATTCCAGTCCCCGGTGTTCCTGGAAGTGGCCCTTAGCGTATAGGTTCCAGCTAGCATCAAGGTGGATACTGATGCTGGGAAATCCCAGAGCCAGCAATTGCCTTCCCTTGTAGGGCTCCGTGGAGGGCGGTGCCGTTGGATCCGGAATTCCTTTTTCCATGCTGCATGGGTGCCAAAGGAAAACTTCGGCCCTTAAGTGGGCATGTCACTGTTCAAAACCAAGCAACACAGTTTGATTCCTTTTTTCTAGTCAAACGTATTTCCACAAACAATGAAACTTTCGAGAATGTCTCACCTTTTCTTGTCCAAAAAGCTATTTCTGCTACCGTTGGAGATGTTACATCAATAAAGAAAATTCGCTCTGGAGATCTACTAGTAGAAGTTAATTCTATGAAACAGGCGAAACAAATAATGAAAATTAAAGCTTTAGCTGATTTAAAAGTAACAGTGGAACCTCACAAAACTCTAAATTCTTCTAAGGGTGTCATGACTCTTGGAGAACTTTTTAACGTTCCTTTAGAGGAAATTGCATACGAATTAAAATCACAAGGAATTATACATGTGCGACGCATTTTTATACGAAGGGATGGTCAGCTCCTGCCAACGAAGCATCTGATCCTGACCTTCAGATCTCCAAAACTTCATGTTTCTATTAAGGCAGGATATATTAACTGCCCAGTCAGGCCATATATCCCCACACCTCTACGCTGTTTTCATTGCCAGCGTTTTGGTCATCCGAAAATTGCTTGCCGCCGGAAACTTACTTGCGCCCTCTGTGCCGAAGTCGGACATGATAACACTGAGTGTAAGGCAACAGAAAAGTGTGTAAATTGTAAGGGCAATCACACTTCTTATTCTCGGTCTTGTCCTATCTGGAAGTTTGAAAAAGAGGTAATTGAGGTTAAATTCAAGGAACAGACATCTTATCCTGAAGCTCGACGAATTGTGAAAACTCGGACAACGACGTCTGATACCACTTACGCTTCGGCAGTGAAGAGAGCCCATGTTAATCAAAGTACGCAATATGAAATAAAGGATTTTCCACCCGATACTGATACTGATACTTCTGATACGATTAACTCGGAAAAGGTTAAAGATGAACGGAAGAAGCCTTCTAAAGTAGAAAAATCTTTAAAGCTTAAAATTTCTAAGCACGGTTTTCCTCGCAAAGATTTGGCAAAGACGTTCAAGAAACAATCAAAAAAGCAGTCTTTAGCTCTAGGTATTGCTGAAAAGGGCCTAGTACACAAAGATTTTCCTTCTTTGTTCGGTGATATTCCGAAAAGCTCTATGATTAACTTGCATCCTCCCCAACCCCTAAAGTATGCATCTTCTTTTTCACCTCAAATTTCTTAATGGGTACATTTCTCTCATGGAATTGTAGCGGCATTCGCTCCAAGATTGTGGACATTAAATCTCTCATTAACAAATTTCATCCCATTTGTTTCGCCATTCAAGAAACTTTATTGAAATCGAATATTTCTTTCAAAATACGTGGCTATAATAGTGTTCGTCAAGATGACACATCTACTTCCGGTGGAGTCAGCATCTTGACTTCAAATCTTTATCCAAGCTCACCCTTTCCACTGCACACTTCCCTGCAAGCTGTGGCTGTTCAAGTCCACGTTAAATCTCTGATTACAATATGTTGTATTTACTTGCCACCCCATGACAATGTAAGTCAACATGATCTTGACAATCTGGTTGACCAACTTCCGTCACCTTTTGTGATGCTTAGCGATTTTAAGGGGCATAGTCATTTGTGGGGTTCGGAAAATACAAATACTCGTGGGCGACAGATTGAACAGTTTATTAATAATAACTGTCTCTGTCTGCTCAATAATGGTGAAAAAACTCATTTTCATGCACCCACATGTACCTTCCATAGTGTCGATCTAGCCATCTGTTCTCCTGAAATACTACCTTTTTTGAATTTGACAGTTCAAGAGGATTTGTACAATAGCGATGACTTTCCCTTAATAGTCTACCACGCTTACAATAGCGGTACGACTCCTTGTCCTCCGCGTTTTCTGTTTCAACGGGCAGACTGGAATTTATTCTCACAACTTGCCGATATAACTGAGACCATGGTCGACACTACAGATATAACGGAAGCAATACAATGTGTCATTGACACAATAATGAATGCCGCTAATAATACGATTCCAAAGAGTTCTCCACGCCTACAAAAATTTCGTAAGCCATGGTGGAATGAGGCTTGTCGCGACAGTCGAAGGAGGGAAAAGTAATTGTGGAACATTTTTAGAAGATGTCCAACGACTGAAAATCTTATTGCGTTTAAACGCGCCAAGGCCACTGCTCGTCGCATTCGCCGTCGTAGCCAGAGAGAATCTTGGATAAATTTTGTGCCTTCTATTACATCTGCTACATCTACTAAGCAAGTGTGGGACAAAGTGAAGGCTCCTAATGAAATGTATCGAGAATTTCACTTTCCTATATTAAATAAAGGAAATACCATATACACTGCTTCATTAGATATTGTTAATATTCTTGGACAAGCATTTGAAGAAATTTCCTCACCAAATTCTTATAGCTCTAATTTTATGGCGACTAAGCGTCGCGCGGTGCAAAGGCATTTGCCATTTAATACTCATAACAGCTTTCCTTACAATTGTGAGTTTCAGATGTATAAATCAAAATCAGCTTTGTCTCGAGCACATGACACCACTCCCTAGCCTGATGGAATCACATGCAGCATGCTTCGTCAATTGAATACCACTTCCCTTTTCAATCTGTTGAAATTATTAAACAGAATTTGGACTGAGCAGAAGTATCCTTCTCAATGGTACGAAGCGATTGTGATTCCTATCTTAAAACCAGACAAAATTTCATCGGGTCCTCTAAATTACTGGCCAATAGCCTTAACTAGCTGTTTGTGCAAAACCTTAGAGCGTATGGTCAATTGCCGCCCAGTGTATGAATTAGAGAAACAAGGTCTCATTCCCCCAATGCAGAGTGGTTTCCGTAGAAGACAATCAACTTTTGATAATATGATCCTCCTGGAGACCCATATTCGTAATGCCGTTGTTCGGAGGAATCACCTTGTATTTGTTATTTTCGACGTCGAAAAGGCGTACGATCGAGCTTGGCGCTATGGCATACCTTCAACGCTTTTTAACCTCGGTTTTAGAGGAAACATGGCCATTTATTTCAAAAACTTTTTATCTCGTCGAATTTTTCGGGTTCGCATAGGAAATTTTCATTCTCGACATTTTAGTCAATCTGAGGGCGTGCCACAGGGCAGCGTCCTCAGTGTTACATTTTTTATCGTTCATTTCAGCCAGGTTCTTAATAATTTGTCACCTTCTGTTCATCGAAGTCTCTATGTTGACAACTTCCAGATCTCCTGCGAAGTTCAAAGGCTTTCTATTAAACATGCGTTTAATAGAAAGACAGCTGCAGAATGCAATTAACAAGCTACTACATTGGTGTGATAATAATGAGTACACTAATTCTCCAGAAAAGAGTCGGTGTGTCCACTTTTGTAGGAAAAGGGGCATTCATTTAGATCCAAATGTTCATGTTCGCAATATCCCTATTCCAATAGTACCTGAAATACGTTTCCTAGGAGTTATTTTTGATCAAAAACTCACCTTTCTCTCTCATACTTTATATTTACGGAAGAAATGTGAAAAATCTTTGAATATCCTAAAAGTGCTCTCCAAAACTTCTTGGGTGGTAGATAAAACCTCTCTTCTCCGTATCTACGAGGCAGTCATTCTTTCCCGTCTGGATTATGGATGCATGGTGTATGGTTCTGCTCGTTCATCTGTTTTACGACGATTGGATATCGTCCACCATTCTGCCTTGCGAATATGTTCAGGAGCTTTTCGAACTTCACCCATAGAAAGTCTTTATAATGTATGTCACCAGCTGCCGTTGCATCTTAGACGTAAGAAAGTTTCATCCTTATATTTTTTAAGAGTAATGTCTGTTCCGAATCATCCCATAAGTCAAGTGAAACTTCCAGTTAGTCTTCGCAGACTCTATGTTGCTCGCATTTATCACATTTTGCCTTTCATAGAGTCAAAGAATTTCTGCACGAGTCGGAACTTGCTGAAGTTTCTATTAAGTCAGCCGATTTGTCGTTCTTCCCTCCTTGGGATGTGCCACAGGTGGGATGTGCCGATGCAAAGAGAGCATTAACTGGACATATTTTTTCAACTTGGCAGTGGAGTTGGAACCTGCATATCCATAATAATTCCATCAAACCTTCCATTGGATTGTGGCTAGTCCTCCCTATAAGAGAGTTCGATGTCAAATTGACTCGACTCCGTATAGGACATACACGTTTCACACATAAGCACCTCATTTTTGGAGAAAGCGCACCCGTATGTTCCACTTGTCATACTAATGTTACTGTTAAGCATATTTTGATCGAATGTCGTTCTTTTAATTCCCATCGCCAAATTTATTTTAATTCCTTATCTGTTACCTTGCGTGACTTGATGGATGAAACATACTAATCCAAATCTTTTTAAATTACTTGAAAGCCATTTGCTTTTACAATATATTTGATAACATATGCTCTTTGCTTACATTGGAAATTTTCGAGCAATTTTCCCAATTTTACCTGTCTTACGCTAAAATCGTTCTCTTTTAATACTCATGTGTTCGATACATTTATATGGTTTCAATAACTGTTTTAAAATCGTGTTGTTTTAAATGTCTGTTCTAATTTTACCATATGCTTGGCGCAGTTTGACCAGGTGTGGCTCTTGCGCCGATGGACCACACACACACACTTGATCAATATGCGAGTTCTTAAACTTAATCATATGCTGCAGACGCAAGGTAGCGTGTAGACCATAGAAGTACCTCATGTTACCTTTTGAATTCCTAGTACATCTCTAGTATCGTTAGTATATATATGAACAACAGTTGGGTGTGTCCTTGTGGACATCATTAAATATTTCCACTACCAGAAGCAGCAAAGATTCAAATCAAATAACAGGGATGACTGAGCATTTCAGAAACATTTGCTAACATTACGATCCTCATATAAAATATGACGAAGCAATTGTTTAACAAACTGAGCAATATGAGGCAGTGTTCTGCCTTGCATAAATAGTGTTGAATTTAGGCAGCATCCTTCTTGAAAAGTAGGGATCAGATTTTTTTAAGATTATTTTTTTAGGGATCATTCTAACTAATGCCTATTACAGTACAACGAACAGTTGAAGTAAGATTTTTGAAAATGTTGTTGTTTACTTACGGCACTTGCCAAGGGCAAGCCCGCTGCTACGAAAACAGCGATTCAAGTCGATAGAGTGCGTCTTGTGTTAGTAGATGACCGCGTTGGTTTGGTGGTAAGGTCACGGCTTCGGAACAGGAGGTTAGCAAGTTCGAGGCCCATTTCCACCGAAGAACCGCCGTGTAAGCTGGTCTGGTGCACGTTAAATCCGTTGGGGCCAAACATCCTCCCTCTAGTGTAGTGTGGAAGTTTGGAGAGGAGGGTGCCAGCTCAGGTGTTGCCATTTGACAGTGGTTCGAAATGATGAGGTCCGTCCGAAAATAGCCCTAATATTGCTTCAAAAAGGGACGTTAATATAACTAAACTTGCCACTCACGCATCACTCGCTTGCACAACCCCTTTTTACAGGGGAGGCATTAACGCATCTGACAGATAGAACGCAGAAGAACAACCATACCCAAACCGGAACTCAGTCCTGGAACGCCCCAGAACACGGAGATGACTCGCTAAGCCTATACCAGAACCCTGGCAGATTTTTGAAAATAAATGGACGGGTAATAATGTCAGCAGTCATGCCACACCGAAATGGGACTAACTCTGAACGCAAGTGTTTTGGAAGACTGGCATGCAGGTGGGTTGAGTCCCATATCCTACAATTCTGGGTGTTAATGAGTCCTAATATAATGAAACGCCCCATAATTCAAAAAATCTTTCAAATCAACGATAGACTTGAGAAAAAACAAATTTCACAAAATCAATTTTTTGTTTTGTGGATCTTCTAGCTGCATGTGCTGCAAACCTTTAAATTTATACGGATAGCGTCGTAAAATACAGCCCAAGACCTTTTCATCGTCGGTCGTGATATTGGGGAAGTCCGTTCTACACTGCAAATGCTTATATGTTGCTAACCTTGAATCCATTGCTTCTCCAATTTGGTTGTATGACTCTTTCGTACACCCATATGCGTACGACTCATAAAACTGTCAGTCAATGTCTCGTTTTCAATGGGATTGTGTTACTGTAAAGGATGAGTTTTAGAAGAGGTTGCAACAGTTTAAACGTTATCTGAAAGTGTCAAATTTGGAGAGAGTTAACATGCTTAAGAAAATTTCGAATACTTAATGTTGTTTAATACAATTTCATGCGATACTTTTTGCTTTGTTTTTTGTGAAGCATGAACTGCTTTTCAATGAGTTTATTCAAAAATGTATGAAAAAAATCGATGACGAATGATATTTCTTTCATATAAATACCATATCGACTTTGAAACAATAATCTAAATTTTGGTAAATGAATTATTTTACATGAATATAACCATTTGCCTTAAACAAAAGAATTTTGGTTTCATTAGTTTTTGTTTTATTTCTTCGTGATTCATTTATTTAATTCAGTAAGTTTGAGCACTGAAATGTATGTTACTTAAATATAGGAACTTTAAAAAAATGATTGTTTCTTAAGTACAATTAAATGATGTTAAAAGTATTGAAATGATTTGTAAGATGGGAATAATTATAAAGACAAATCTTGAAATGAAGTAAGTCGTAAGAAAATATTTCAACTACGAATGTTAATTTTCCGTGCTGTATAAGTTTTTTAAAAAATATTTCTTGAGTAGAACGCCTTTACAAATTTAAACTTTTCTGTTTATCATTGTAGATTTAATTTCAATGTTGTTGCATTAACAAAAAAATCTGCTCTGATAAAGATAATTTATTTGCTCATTATATGACTTTCATTTTGTATATAAAATATTGTAAGAACATGGTGCATAAAATAAGTAGCTTATTAAATCAAAAGTATATGAATATTTTGCTAACTGATCATTTTTATCTGCGAAAATTTGTAGGTGATATTAGCTGAATACAAATTTAATTTTCTTCTAGTCGCACTATTTTTTAAACTCTAATATAAATCTAAAGATAAAATATAATACAGAATTAAAAAAAATATTTACATTAATGTACGTAGTAATAAATTTACATTAATAAATGCAGTATATGTTTTTCAGAAACTTTATTTTTTTTATAGATCGTTCTTGTATGTAAAATAAGCCATTAAAAATAGTATTGAATGAAGTTCTGGTAATATACCCTTGAACAATATACACATACTGATTAACTGATTAGCTATGGGTTTTTTAACCATATTTTAAACAATGCAATTATTTCTAATTTCAGAAGAATTCATGGCCATTTTAAACCTTCCAGGGGCTTTGTGATAATGCAAATCTCGAAACAACCTATTCTATGCCCTCCAAATATTTTACTGATTTTAATTTAATGTTTATTCAGCAATTTTAAGATGTAAATTTTGAAAATTGAAGCCACAAGTCCCTTTTTAAAAGGTCAATATAAAATTTCGAGAGCAAATGAATTTAGAGCATTAGTTTCTTTATTAAAAAAAATAAAATTAGATATCTGTTATTATATTGCTTGAGAAACTCTTGGT
>JAPMOQ010011813.1:0-15040 GCA_026543055.1 Argiope trifasciata
ATCCCATGACTTTTGTCACTTCAGTGTATATATATATATACACATATAGCGAATGCTAACTAAAAAATCATTATATTACGAAATAAAACCAGAAGAAATAATCCCTCTTCCAATTAAATGTCAAAGTAAAGCATGTTTTAAAGGATTTTAATCTTGGCACTGGTAAAAGTACAAAATTAAATAGTTTGATAGTTTATGACAAAAATTAAATTAATTTATATTTTATCATAACAATAAAAAAATCTAATTTTTTAAAAATCTAATTGTTTATAGAATTAAGTTCAAAATTTCTAAAATATGAAGGAAATAAAACGGGGAAATTAAATTAATCTTCTTAATTTTTAATTAAATTTCACCGCAACCACTTTTTAAGAAATTAAATTTTTGTCAACAGATAATTTGTTTTATTTTTGATATATATAAAAAAGTAAAAATAATAAATTTATACAAAATATCTTTGTGATATAAAAAATATTGTGCTATTATTGCCCAAATTAACTGACTGATCTTAAGAATGATAAATATTGAATCTTAAAATTCTAAAACCGGCGTTTTCACCGAAATGTCAGATTTAAATTTTTATACATTTATTGTCCTATATTTATATACATTTATTGTCAAAGATTTTTAAACATTTATTGTCCTACATTTTTATACTTTTCTATATCCATTTGTCATTTTGGAACAAAATAATTTCGGCATGATATTGTTTTAAACAATAATTCCCCTAATTTACGACAAAAAATTGGTTGAAACAGAGAATAAGAATTTGATTATTTCAGACTCATCTCCAGCAGCTTCCAGGATGGACCATGTGTTGATTGGAAAAGCATAAACTATCGAAATTACTTGTTTTTAAAACGATCAAAATATTTTTGTGGATGCTGGGTTAAGGACACTTCAGCAATGGCGAAAAACTTGGCGACCATTTTAAATGGTTGAAATATTAAAATTTAATATTAAATTTGTTGTTGTTGCTATTGATTACAATACTTTTTTGTTGTGTGCTTTATAAGCGAGACATTTTAAAAAAAAGCGGAATTCTGACTTATATTGTTGTTTGGTTATTTACAAATTAATTTTAAAAATAATAATCGCAAATTGAAAATAACATAGCAATACTTTTTCATAAATTGAGAATATGAATCCATCGAATAATTATTCTTTCTACAGTTATTCCCAATTCCAGCAATATTGAATTATTTCTGTTCAATCCAACATCTCCTAAATTTTAAACACAAATCGAACAGCATTACTTCATTGCCAACGGAAATTAGATTATATAACTTCGAAATGTAATGTTCTAAATTGGTATGGAAGAAGTTCGACTTAGTAAAAGGCACTAAATGATACTTGAATTAAGATTCTTTTAGGATTTTGTGTTACGCAACGCAAATGGGAAATCAAAATGAAATGTAATTCAATTTATTATCTTATTAATATAGACTTAGAGAGTATCCAAAAAGTGAAAATTTTCTTTTTGAAAGTTAAATTTGCTTAGGGATTGTTGGAAGAGCCTAAAAGCTTTAATACCAAAATAAAATTTGAATAAAGAATTGAGTTTCTTAAAAACAAAAACCAGAAAAAAATATAGATTCTTGTATAAAAATACTAATATTAATGTATATAAATGCTAATTTAAGGTAATAAAATTAGTTAACTCTCCTCAATAATCATCTTTTCCTGTCATATTGATAGAATTAATTTTGTAATATTAACCAAAATTCTCTTTTTTGAATAATTATATCTCACCACAATAAATGATAAATATTTTTTAAAATAGTATTTACAAATAAATATAGAAAATTATCACTATTTATTAAATTTATCTTTTCTTTCATTATATACATAATAACGATGTTTAACACGGTCTAAAGGTAGCAACGGACGATGTTTAAAACAAAAGATAAATGCATAGATTAAATTAAAAGAAAGGAAATAAAGCAGACTTTATTTCGTCAGCGCATGTATTTCTTTAATGTTGAAGAACCAGATTGTATACACAGAGGTGTTGCCAAAATATATTAGCAAATTCTAAAAAAAAAAAAAAAAAAAAAAACGATTGAAAATTTGTGTTAAAAACCACTACTGATTAATCTTATTTTCGTTTATTTCAATGAAAAATTAACTAATTCATTAATCTTTTCAAAATATTCTTAAATGCCTCTCTTAATTAAAATATTAATTTATCACGGAACAATATATTTGTAGCAACAATCAAAACAATTTCAATTTATTTCCAATTATTCAATTTATTACAGACAGCATAGCTGAGTTTTTGTCAAAAAACATTAATAAATACATAAAAAATCTTTAAAAGCAGACGATTAAAAATTCATATAAAACAGTTATTGATTCGATTTATTTTTTAAATTTTAATGCAAAATTATTTATTTTATATCTCAAAGTATTCTTTAATGATTGTTTTACCCATGAGCAACTTAAATAAAATAAAGCATATTTTAAAAACATAAACGTTAGAAAAACTATAATAATCCAGGAAAGATATGCCTCATCTTCATGCTTTCATCAACAATAATAATTTTAAAAAAGTCCAGGAAGATATATTTGTTGCAATAACGAAAACGATTTCAGTTTATTTTTAGCAATTAAAAACCATCCATGCCGTTGTTAAAACTTGGCATTAAATATTTTAATTATTTATATAAAGTTAAACAAAGAGTAGTGTAGCATTTAAATTGATATGGATAGAGATATAATCTTTTGGAATTCCAAAATGGTTTAAATCTCATGTTTGTTTTATATATTTTCAATACTTAACGAATATAATAATTGAACAACAATTTCATTAATTTTAATTAATCGAAATTTTATAAAAATAGGAAGAAATGTACTCTGTGTTACATGTTTCCACACTTCAAAGTATATATATTTCACATTTTTTTTTTTTTTTGACTTTTGGAGTGACAGTTTCTTTATTAAAGAAAGCACGCACATTATTTTGCTAGTAGTAGAGATACTTGATTTCAAATTCTAGGGACCTAGACCGAGATTGATCAATAAAATAAATCCTGTTTCCAAAAATCATTGCAATAGTTAACCTTAAAATAAAGTAGTAACAAAATTTTAAATTCAATTAATACTTAGGTCAACAAATAATTTTTTGTCGATTTCTATTAAATAATTATCAAATATCAAAAGATTATTGATTTTCTCAAGAATTGAACTCACATTTTTCATCTTTATGGGAAAAATACTGAATTCCTTGTATTTTATAGATTTAAATACTGCCTGTTGATTTTAAATTTTCATTACAAACTGCTAAAACTCTATTTAAAGTATTAAAAATTAATTACTTTTAATTAATGAATTAATATTTGGAAAAATCTGTATTAACGTCGAGTGTCAATCCCTACAAGTTTTAAAAAAATGTATTTGAACTCTAGTGGATGGATAAAAAAGTATTTTATTAACGATTGAAAATTTGACCTAATAGTAGGAATTGAAAAAAAAACATTCTGCCTAAAACTTTCCATCAATAAATTAGATTTTTTTAATTGTAATTTTCTTATTCATTTTCCAGAACATGACTGATTTTACATTAAATAATTTTAAAAAACATCAATTTCCACAAAACCTTAATTTGCTTGTTTTAAATTTCTTAAAAGCCATTAAATTTATTATGCATTTAAAATGAAAGCCTTTTCGACATTAAAAGTAAAACGTAAATGGAACTTCAAAATGGTATTAAATTCACCATTTTGTAACCTTTTACATTAAAACTAGATTTTAAGAGAGCAGCAACGAAATATCCTTCGGAAAATTCATTCCAAACTTTTAAGGTAACCATGGTGATGTATGCAATCGTGAGTTGATTGCCATTTAATGACTTTGATTAAGCGAATGCAAGTATGTATAATGCTCGATGCTTTTAAGTTTTAAAGTGCAATTAATGTCTTGATTGTCCTGCGGGTTTAATATTTTATGACATGCGAAACTGACATTGCTTGAAATGAATGGGTACACACATAATGAATTAAAAAGGCAAAATTGTGTAATAGAAAATTTTGTTTGTTGGAATTCAAGTTTTTATGAGAAAAATTTTAAATTATTACACTTATATTTATGAAAAAGATCCAATAATTGATTATTATACCATTAGATACAGCCCCATGGAAAAGGCTGGAGAAATATTTTAAATGGAGTAAGTAATTGTAGCAACGAATCGAACCTGCGATGTTTGGGTTTGAAGTTCAGTAACTTATACATTCGCCTAAAGCGATCTCTCATGTCTAGTGGCAGTTACAGGCTTATTAAGATGTCATCACAATACTCCCCTACCAGTGAGTTCGCTAGAGACTAACGATTTTTATAGCGCCAAGTGTAATGGCGTGCGCAAAGAGTTGCTGCTGCCTCAAGTGAGTCTGATTAATTTGCTTTGGTTGCGTTTGCTGCGGATAGGATTCGCCACGACAACTGTTTGAAGGTTCATAGTCTCAAGTCACCAATGAAGTGACGAATCGAACCTGCTATGTTTGGGTTTGAAGTTCAGTAACTTATCCATTTGACTAAAGCGACCGCTCGTGTCCAGTGGCTGTTACTGGCTTATTAAGTTGTCACCACAGAATTAAATTTCATGCTATCAATAAATAAAACCGATTACCAATAAATGCAATGCTTTAAAAAATGAACCAGTCCGAAATTTTATGTAGGTCCAGGTCCTATTAGTACAAGTAAAATATGTTTGATATAATATTCTTTTAAAGAAAAAAATTGTTCCTTTATTCTACAACCAAAACCGACTAAGGTTAGATAAGGTAAGATAAGATTTGGTTTTTCATTTATGTAGGAATGGATGGGACAAAATGCCCATCCAACTACATTTGGATCAGTGTCAGGGTCACTGATTGAAGAAAAGAAGATTTTGAATAAGAAAGTCAAATTAATTTACGGCAAAGAATACAGAAAAGACATTGACAATTAGGACAGGACAGGCTATTTACAATAGAGATACCTTTAGATGACACCAAGGGTGAAGCCTAATCGAATGTCTCATGGAAAAACTATGTCGTTACGTATTAAAGAATCATAATTCGAAACAAATGACCCTCTCTCTCTCCGTCTGCCGAACGAATGCTTACATTTCGCCTTTCTGAAACTTGACAACACGCGTCTTAGACTTCGGATTAAGGGTACTTGTAGAATCCTTAGTGCCATCTATTGCAATAAAATAAAACTGAATAGTAATGGCAGCTAATTAAATCTCTACATTTATTCTACGATCAAAAATAACTAAGGCTAGAAAAGGTAATAACATTGATTAATATTAGATCTGGTAAGACAAGCGTCGATAGTTAATATATTCTACGATCAAAACTGACTAAGGTTAGATATTATCATAAGGTTATAAAACTAATGATGAATAAGGTAATAGAACTGACTGATAAAATTTGATTGTTCATTTATTTAACGACAATAACATATTAATGTTAGATAAGGTAAGATAAGCTTCGATTATTCATTTATTTGACAAAAATTGGCTAAGGTTAAATATAATATGTTAAAAAAACTAACGAATGTTAGATAAGAGAGAATGTTCCAGTTACAAAATTTATTTTTAAAATCTATCTTTTTACACTCGTAGATGGCAACAATTTTTTAAAATCAAAATGACAATAAATAATTGCCAAATAACAAGAAAAATTAGTGCATAACATTTTAACAATTACGAATAATTTTAAAGATAAATATTTTATAGACTTGTATTTAATAGCAACATATTTTTTTTATCAACATTCAATTTATAATTATCCAGTTTGACAAATAGTGTCTTTTGCTGAAGCTATTTTTACGAATCAAAATATAACGTTTGCTGGAAATTTTGATAGTTTTTAATAAGACTGCAAATAGATCATCAAAAACTTTGTCTCGAATCTTTCAATCACAATAATTCTATTTAGCATACGACAAATTAAAGATAAAAAATCAATATAGAAAACAATAAAAATCGAATACAATGGACATTTAACTTAGTGAAAAAATAAAATCCCCGACAGAATAGAGAGACTATCTTTTCGAATCTTATTACGCTTTTCTGACTGTAGGTTTATGAATATAGTGACATATCTGACAAACAGAATTTTTAAAAACCCGAACTGTAAGAATTCATAATATTCCATTGCATTTTGTAAATAACTGCAGTTTTGACAAGTACAAAATTACAGATCTGCCAAAAAACAGGAAAAAAACGTTTAATATCTTGGAAAATAGTTCTAAAAGTGATACGGATCAACATGAAATCTTTACAAACTACAAAAGAAATAAGCCGCTGTTGCATAGCAACAGAGACACTTACAGAAAAAAATAATTTCAGGTAAATTGTTTTCCAGCAAACGCTATTGAGTTTCAGCAGCTCAAATTGTTGGGCAAGATTTTTGAGCTTACAGAATTCTAAAGATTGTTTTGCTCATAATATTTTGTTGAAAAAAACTTTGTTCGTGGGAAATATTAGATTTTTTTGCCATGAAAAAAAAAGTAAAAATGCAGTTTTTAAATGTGCATGTGCGAAAGTTTCTGAATAGACTTATTGAGTGACAGCATTGTATAAAACCGTTTGAAAGGATATATTGTTACGAAATTTTCATTGCGGATGTATTTGAAGGCAATCATACATAAAATAAAGCTCTTTATTTTTCAAAGAAGTCAAAAATTTTAAAGTAGCACAAGCAATAACATTTGCATAAGTTAACAAGTAATATCGCACATTCAATTTCAAGCTCAGCAGCTTGATTGCTGTCCGAAATTCTAACTCTTGTGTGTTTTCTTTTTATAGTCTTGCCACAGGAAAAGATGTCACTGACAGGAAGTGATGTAATCTTTGGGAAATTCTCCATTTTTTGGGGAAAGATTAGTCTCAGTTGATAAAATGAGCAGACCATCTGGATTACTCTAGAAAATTCTTTTTGTTGTCAAGTTAACCAGTTTTTATCGCTAATACCACCAAGTTTATCACCAATATCTCCAAAATTTTTTATCCAAGTCGCCAATCTTTATTGCCAAGTTTATCACCAATATCTCCAATATTTTTATCCAAGTCGTCAATCTTTATTGCCAAGTTTATCACAAATATCTCCAATTTTTTTATCCAAGTCGTCAATCTTTATTGCCAAGTTTATCGCCAAAGTGACCAAGTTTCTTACCAAGTCACCAACTTTTGTCGCCAAGATTTATCAAATCTCTGGGAGCTCTAATGTGACATCTGATAGCATCCAATAGAGATGACCGTGCTGGGAAGCAACTTTATAAGTTTGTAACAATATGTATTCAGTGCCATACAGACTTAGATATTCTTTTAAATGTTGTCTCATCATTTATAAATGATACCTTGACAGACTTGATTCTGGTTATATAGATTCAAAAGGGCTTTCAAGACATGAGTATGCCTTGAAGGTCCTTGTCGTGGCTGGTTCATGAGTGCTTAGAAATAAGTAGGCAAATAGAAAAACTTGACAAATTTATTTCAGATTCGTTCGAGTTACTCTGCTCAGTAACTTCTTCTCCAAGAGCTCACATTCGAATAATCTCACTCTTCCAATCACACTCGCGCCATCTATGAACGTTTCAAAATCCAATCACTACAGTCCTTTTGATTAATTATCCTAATAAACACGAGGATTTTTTAAAATATCCTATGGAATTTAAAATAAAAGACAATAAAGAGGAATATAAATTTATAACCTAAAGTTATGTATTAGGAGCATGGTTGATTTTCTACAAAATTGTCTTGAATATTCAGATGTTTGTCAAATTTGTTATAAACTAGATTTCCAATCCTCTTGATGAAGAACGTTACCTCCAGTGACGAGATGTAGGTCTTAAAGCTTCTCGATAGTTTCTCACTGGTACAGACGCTCTTTGAATTTTCTTTGGAGGCAAGAAGAGGGGATAGACAAGTGTCTAAACTTGCATTCTGAAAGGATCCCTTTCAAAATATTTACAATATTTTCAAAGAGATCCTTTCCCTGGGGTGAACCTCAAATACGGAAATAAGAAGACTCCGGTTTAATGTTTGGTCACTGCAGACTTGGTTGATACATATATTGTTGTAATTTTGTAACCCCCTTTCGATAACTTTGCCTTGCCTCCTTCGGGAGAGGTTGTACCTTGGCTGGTGCTGCCTCTAATGTTCCCATAGCTCCACCTATGCTATCGTAACATTTCAGTCATTCAGATTTTATCCGTCTTCATAAGGGAAGTTCGGAAAAACCACTTTGTAAATGGAGAATGGAATTTATATTGTCATTTCAAGATCAAAAGTAATGCAATCATTGCAAGATCATAAGTAATGCACAGGTAATCATAGGTAATGCAGTTATTACCAGATTGCAGATGATACATAGGTAATCATAGGTAATGCAGTCAATGGAAGATTATTTACCTCATCAGTAATTCAAATAGAAAACCAGCATCACGGGAGTCATTCTTGCTGTTATGACGATTTCATTTCTTAAAAATTGAAAATAGAGGTTTAATATATCTATTCTAACTGTTAGTAGGAAATGACCTCTAAGCCTCTCAATTTAGAGGTAATTGTCTACTTTTCTCGAAGGTTCCCATGCCATCGAGATTTTCTCTGCATGGTTTCATAATTACCTGATTTCCTACTACTTATTTATAAAGATTATGAATTTTTAATTAAATTCAACCACTACATTTTGAAATCAATGATCAGAATTTAAATTTCAGAATACAATTCTAGTGATTATTTTATAATCGTTTGTAAATCAATGTTCATTTTCTTTAAGCTTTTTTTTAAACCTTTTTTTTCCATTGCCTGCTTGATTCGCAAGTCAACAGATTAAAACAAAAATTCAGAATTCGGATAAATCAAAATCGATAAATATGTTTTGACACATTTAAAACCATCTTCTTAAAAATTACATAGAAATTTTAATTTTTTTACATCCTTACGATTTTTGAACTAACCGTTATTTATTAACAGTTTTATGATTCTGCCTTGTTTTGTGTATGTTTTGAATTAAATGTTTATTAAATGCTCCTTATTTTAGTTTGCCTTTTTTTTTAATTAAAAAAAATCTTATTTAAAACCAAAACTAAAATCCTTAAGTTTAGTTTAGTTTTATTAACGTCCCGTTTAAAGCAACACGAAGGCTATTTTGGGACGGACCTCGTCATTTTGAACCACGGTCAGATGACGAGGACAACACCTGAACTGGCTGCCCCCTCTCCACACCACGCCACGCCAGCGGGAGGACGTTTGGCCAGACAGATATAACGTGCAAGAGACCCCCTCACACGACGGTTCTTCGGTGGAATCGAGTCTCGAACCTGAAACCCTCCGGTTCCCAAGCCAAGACTTTACCACCTGGCCACCGCGGCCCACTAAAATCATTAAAGAAAATTTGAAAACCAAAAGAGGACAGCCATAGGATAAACTGAAAATGTAGAAAGTAATAAGTGTTGTTCGAACCGAAAACCCGCACTACTTGAGACATTCTTGCTGTTCTGACTATTTTATTTCACTTCTCAAAATTAAAAATAGAGGTTTATTATATCTATTCTAATAGTTAGTTATAAAAAAATGGGGGTTTTATTAAAAGGAAGACATGTATATAGATAATCTTAAAAAGCAAAAATTTATCTAAATATAAAATGTGAGCCAAATTGTTAGAGCCATTTCCAAGTTGCCCGAAATAAATACATTTATATTGCTACAAGAATTGCTCTTTTAAAGTTACAAAAGATAACAGTCTCCTGCATTATATCTTAATCTAGAAAAAACGATATTTTTTAAAAAATTCCATTCCTTCTAAGGACAACAAAGAATTTTTTTATTTTAGTTACCTTTTATTAAATAATTATCAAAAAAATTATTAAGTATCAAAACATAAATATATTGATTTTCGCAAGAATTCAACTGGCATTCTTCACCTTTAGGTGAAAAATTCTGAAATCGCGCATTTTATCAATGGAGCTACTGCTTGTTGATTTCAATGCTAATTTCAAACTGCTAAAACTCTATCTAAAGTATTAAAAATTAATTAAATTTCTTCAATGAAGTAACATTTGAAAAAAGAATGTATTAACATCGAATATCATCCACTACAAGTTTAAAAAAATGCATTCTAACTTGAATGCATGAACAAAAAGTATTTATTAAAAATTGAAAATTTGAACAAAATTTACAAAAAAATACATATAGGGAGAATGTGATCTAATAATAGGAATTGAAAAACACATTTAATCTTCAAGCAACTGATTCGGTGCTTATCTAGAAAGAGAAAAAATTACTTTACAAGAAAACCACTAATCTGTTGACTTTTGATTGCAATACCTGTTTCTCACGCATAAATATCAATATTTTTAACCTCCGTCATTTGTTTCTATATGCTTAAAGTATCAAAGCACCATTTGCGTAAAGATTTCGGATAAACCGATGTCATTTTTCCCGTGGCATCTGAGCAGCTGATCTTTATCAGCGAACAGCGCGAAACATAAAAATAAGCATGATGGGTTAATTGACACTGCAGGGTGCGTAGCAGACTGTGCAACATGAAGATTTTTATTGTATTGGGATTAGTAGCCGTCACATGTAAGTGAAATCCACCCCTCCCCCTTTATTAAATAAGGAATAAAATGTACTACTTACAATGTACTTATGTAAAATAAATTTACATAAGGAATAAAAGGCACAACCAGTTTTTAATTAATTAAAATTAAATGAATTTTAAGTAAATTATATATTTAATAAATAATTTTAAGTAAATTATATAATTTTTCTTTAGATGGTTATTAAGTACAATATCATTTTGAAATCCCTTTATACTCTTTATTCATTAGTTTATAATGAATTATTTATTAAAATGATTGAATTTTGTGATTTTTTTTGTCTCGAATTCAGTTCTTTCTTTCAACCTTTCATATGAAATCAGAAATTTAATTCAAATTAAATGCTTGGTTCTAAATAAAGTTCTCAAAATATTTAAATATAATTATTAATATTTTTATTATATTGGGATTAGTAGCCGTCACATGTAAGTGAAATCCACCCCACCCCGTTTATAAAATAAAGAATAAAATGTAGTACTTACAATGTACTCATGTAAAATGTACATTGCAATTAAGCAAAGTAAAATTACATAAGGAATAAAATGTACAATGCACTTATGCAAAGTAAAATTACATAAAGAATAAAATGTACAATGCAATTATGCAAAGTAAAATCACATAAGGAATAAAATGTACAACCAATTTTTGACAAAAGTAAATTAAATGAATTTTATTTGGAGCGTTATTAAATACAATATCATTTTGAAATCCCTTTATACCCAATATTCATTAGCTTATAATTAATTATTTATTAATATGATTGAATTTTGTGATTTTATGTCTCAAACTCATTTATTTTTTTGCGCCTTTTATACGAAACCAGGAATTAAATGTTTATTCTAAGTAAAGTTCTCAAAATATTTATATATAATTATTAATATTTTTATAGTATTGGGATTGATAGAGGTCACATATAAGTGAAATCGACTCTCCCTTTTATATTACATAAGGAATAAAATTTACAACTAATTTTTAATGGAAGTAAATTAAATGAGTTTTCTTTAGAGCATTTTTAAATACAATATCATTTTAAAACCCCTCTATAATCTTTAAACATTAATTTATAATTATTTATTTATTAATACGATTGAATTTTGCGATATTTTTTTCTGAGATTCACTTCTTAATTTTGCATCTTTTATATCAAATAAGAAATTTAATTCAAATTAAATGCTTAGATCTAAGTAAAGTTCTCAAAATATTTAAATATAATTATTAATATTTTTATTGTATTGGGATTAATACAAGTCACATGTAAGTAAAAGCCACCACACCCCTTTATATTACATAAGGAAAAAAATTTACAACCAATTTTTTATAAAAATAAATTTAATGAATTTTCTTTAGAGTGCTATTAAATACAATATCATTTTCAAATCACTTTATACTCTTTATTCATTAGTTTATAATTAATTATTTATTAACGTGATTGAATTTTGTGATTTTTTTTCGTCTCAAATTCACTTCTTTTTTGGTGCCTTTCATATGAAATCAGAAATTTAATTGAAATGAAATGTTTAATTCTAAGCGAAGTTCTCAAAATATTTAAATATTGTATTTATTATGCATATTATAGCATGCAAAATATCAGAGCTCTAGTACATAAATATTTGAAAATAAAATTGTTGAAAATTCTATTTTTCTAAACATAAAAAAGACAAATTTAACAAAAGCCTAATAACAGATATAAAATCATTAAATATAAAGATTTTGGTAGGTTTATAAATAGTTTGGTTTATTTCCTTTGAAATTCATTAAAATTATTAATATTCAGGATAAAATATCTAAAAAGCCTAGACTTTATTTAAGTTAAAATATTGCATTAAAAATAGTTAAATAGTAAAACTTTTAAAAAAATTATAAATAATAATAATAACAAAACCTACAAAAGAATTTAAAAAGTTGGCAAAACTAGCAATATTCTCAAACTGAATTTATTTGAAATTTTTAAATTAAATTTAACATTGTCCACATTTATTATATCAAATGGATTTTTATTATATGAACATTTATTATATCAAATTAACAGCTAATTTATTTATTTAATTGAAATTCTGTATCTATCGGCTTTTATTTTTAAGAACACGCTTAACCAAGAATAATGAATATGTAATACTTTTCAGAAATATTTAAAAATCAGAACCATATATGAATATTAAATTTTCGTTGAAATCAAATTGAAAATTTGTTTGTGCATCTAAATTTTTAATAAATATACAATAATAAGCTGAAAGGGTAAGCATTTATCATTAAAAACTTAATTTTTAATAATATGTATCGTACTTAAATTTGCTCTTTTTTCCATTTTTAAAAATTTTTAGAATTACTGATTCAATATGAAATATTGTAAAACGTATGTATAAAAATTCCTAATAACTTATACATAAAACCGCACGAATTATTCGTATTTACATTTTATGTTCTGTATGCCTAATATTTAGAAATTCAATTAATAAGAACATATACAAATGTTTCAGATCTATCCAAATAAATTTATTAATGAAATAAAAAAAGACGACAGTGAGAATTATCAAATCCTTCAAAAGAATTTAAAAGAAAGACAAATCTGGTAATATCTTTAAATCGAATTTATTCTCCATTTCTAAAATGTATTTCAAATTTAATGTGCAATATTCCTTTCTGAAATTTTATAATTTAAATGAATCACGCACTATTTTCCCTATCAAATCATATTTATTTAGAATTTATTTCTACATTAAAAAATTAAATTATAAATATTCGAACATTAATTCTGAATTAAATAATAAATATTCTGACATGAATACTAAATTAAATTATAAATATTCGGACATTATTTTTCTATTGTTAGAAATTTGGTACATTTAATCAATACATATTTTTAACATTTATCATAACAATACATATTTTTAACATTTTGGTACATTTAATCAATACAATACATTTAATCAATCAATTTGGTACATTTAATCAATTCATTTTATAAAACCTTTTAAGCACACACAAATAACATTTTGCATACAATAATTTTATTTAAATAGATTTTAGTTATCCATTTGAAAAAAAAATTTAATCAAATATATATTTAGTTTTTTGACGCAGACGATAAATTTCTAAATTCGTGATAATAAAAATGAAACGTTAAATTAATTTTATGTACCATATAAAAATCGTCTTCCAAAAAAGCAAATAATAAATTAATATATTTAATATACAAACCTAGTAAGAATAAATAAATTAAATATTAATATAATACTATATTTTCTTCATATATCTTTATATTAATATAATATTAAAATACAAACCGAGTAAGAATAAATTAATTAAATATTAATATAATGCTAAGTTTTCTTTAAACTCTTTATACACTTATAAAATTTTTAATTTCATCAACATTTCAGAATTATTTGTAAGTTTAAATAATTCTTCCTTTGGTATATTTATTCCTATTAAGTAAATTTTCAATTCAAAATGAATATGTTTATGAATTGATATAAAAAGAATCCCTCAAAGTTAAAAGGAAATTTTACATTTACTAAATTCTTTTTTTGTGTGTGATTACTCTGGAATCTTTATTTCTGAGCAATTTGAAAGAATCTATTTGATGAATCTATCAGAAATTTAATGGCAAAAATTATAAAATAATAACTATATAAAGAGGAATTATTTCACAACAAAATGAAAATTTTAGTAAGAAAAACTGATAAAAGCATACATGATGCGGTATCTTTAGAAATATTTATTGGTTTACTTTATACGTAAACAGTTAAGCGAAAATATTTGCCTTTTAGGAAAAGCGAGCATTATAAATCTGATCACGTTTTGAAAATTATTTATTTGACTCTAAAATTTATGTATTTCGTAAAGTAATGTCTCTAAGTATTCATAAATAAATATTTAAGAACTAACATTTACACGAATACTTCAGTTTTGAAATTTGATTTTGCAAATAAAATGAAGAATGTCAACTAAAATAGAGAAAATTTTTTCAGGCAAACTGGAAAATATTATAAATGTGGTGGTTGAGTTTAGTTCGGAAATTATGATTCAAACGTGATGTTGCCATTTATGCCATCTCAAACTTTCGGTAGAAATTATAATGCAATATTTTTTCAATTCCTACTTTATTATTTCACATTATATATAATTATATTATAATCACATATTATGTCACATTATATTATTATACACTCCCTATATATAATTATTTATATATCTTGCTGAAATTTTCAATGGTTGATAAAATACGTTTAATGCATACAATCGAGTTCAAGTGCAATTTTAAAGCTTGTAGTAGAAGTCACTTAATGCTAAAATAGTTTTTTTTTCAAATATTCATTTATTAATTAAATTTAATTCATTTTTAACACTTTAAATAGAACTTTAGTAGTTTGCAATGAAGGTTCAAATCAACAAACAGTCACTCAATATGTAAAATGCGAGTATTTCAATATTTTTCACATGAAAGTAA
>JAPMOQ010011820.1:0-36214 GCA_026543055.1 Argiope trifasciata
ATGTTTAGGGAAAAACTCATTACTGTTTTTTTTTTTTGGGGGGGGGGGATACCATATAAGTTCATAGAGTAATGAAAATGAAAAAAAAAAGTTAAGTTTCGGTTAGAATTTGAAA
Source organism: Argiope trifasciata (assembly GCA_026543055.1). NCBI lineage: Eukaryota > Metazoa > Arthropoda > Arachnida > Araneae > Araneidae > Argiope > Argiope trifasciata. The sequence goes on from JAPMOQ010011820.1 coordinate 116, forward strand.
GGCAAAAGTAAAATGATTAAGAGTTCTTCATGCAATACTAATTAAGTGTTCTCTGAAAAAAAAAGAAGAAAGATAACTGCTTTATTTTCTTTGAAAACTCGTGGAAAGTTCTAGTATCGTATATTATTAATTCAAATATTCCAGTTTGTATTATTTAGCTATGTTATTTCCCCAAAAATAAGCACTATGTAAATGAAAGCAAATTTCTCATTTTGTTAGGATAAAAGTACTCAAATTAAATGCAAAAACATTGATCCTGCTTCTGTTAAATTATGCTTTTTATAGAAGTACTTATTTCCTTTGGTAGAAAGTTACAAGTATTACATACAAAAATTATTGTGACTAGTTATGAACATACTTCTTACAGCGATAAAGAAAACGCAATTTTTTATGAAATCTATCTCTTATGTAGTACTTTGTGAAACCAATTATTTTAGACTAAATTTCCTTTAAGCCGAAGTATATGGTATCATTCGAAGCAATTACACGAGTTATTTTTTTAATTTCCTTGTAAAAAACGATAAAAAACAATTAACCAAGTTGATTTTGTTTTTCAACGAATATTATTTATGTATTGAATTTTGAATTGGTAGGTAATGATTGTTACAAAAATGCATAATTATTTCATTAACAATACGAACTATGACAGACAAACGTATACGATACCAATACATAAATGTAAATAATTTTGAATTCCTGAAAAGTAAATCCTTATTCAGTTTAGTTGATATTTATTAACTTTCTGTCTTGAAGTAATATTAGTGTTATTTCAGGAATGAACTTAGAAATTTTTATTTGCGTTTAGATGATGAGGATTATGCGTGACCTGGAAAAGATGGTTAATTGATTGCAAATAAAAGTAATTAAAAATAATATTTTTCATCTTCAATACGGGCTCATCCTTTCATACAAGTGATTTTTTTAATAATTTATTATAATAGTTTATGGTTATTTAATAAAAAGGGACTATGAATATTTCCTTGGTCACAATATTCTGTACTAAAATTCAAAACTGTGAATAATAATATTTAATCTTGAGTCTTCTATTCTTTAGAGCAATTCATATCCCAAAAATTTTTTGTTAATGTGAAGAAAAATTTATACACACTTTAAATCAAGTTAGGTAACTATATTTTAAATCAAGTTAGGTTACTATATTTTCAGTGAAATCAGATGATAAAAAAATTTCAGTAATCATCTGTTTCAAAAATATCAAGGAAAATTTATTCAGATTTTTAATCAAAACGAGATAAAAAGAATGGATTTCATTAAATAATTTTCAATGATGTTAATAAAAGTTACTCAGTCAATTTTAATTATATTATAAAATGTTTTATTTATAAATAACACCACACAACATATTTTTTGCTACTCAGTTATTAACATATAAATTTCCATATATGTTTGGTAATAATTAGTAAAATAATGTAAAAATTTATTTCGCATCTAATTTTTTAATTAAAATTAATTCATTAGGAAAGTAATTCCTTTCAAGCTAATTACTAATGAAATAAAACAATTTATAAATTGTAACATGCATGAAAATTTTTCTAAAAGTGCATAAATATTAATGATGCGTTATTGCATTGTTTCATAGTGAAAAGTAAAATGTCACAGGAACTTCATATTTACAAATTGCGAATAGTTATTATTTCTAAATTTTGTATAAATAAGTTTAACTCAGTTCATTGTTATAATGCAAACATTTATAATTATAAATATTGTATAATTTATTATTGATCAAATTCTTATGAGAAGTTAAAATTTAAATAATATGTTCCATGATTTTAATTAATTAATTTTAGATACAATGATGAGAGAACGTCTGAATCTAAGGGAGTGGATGAAAACTATCAATCTATCCATTGGAGCCAAGCTAATGCCGATTTCCTGTATCATTTGTATTCCAATGCACCTCTATCTATGCAGTGCAATCAGTCTTCTGGAGATCGATTCCCGGTAAGAAAAGCATTCATTACGAATACGAGAAATATATTTCAGGAAAAATATATGATTACTATTCAAAGAATTTTCTAATTCCTTCAAAGGAAGTCAGAAGGAATCTCCATGATTAGATGGAGTTGTGTATTTGAATTGTTTGGTATCATTACTGCAATATTTAGGAAAAGGATTCAATTGATTCTTATTTTAAAGCTTATCTTAAGAAAATTTTTATTTAAAATAATTTATCTTGAATGCTTTTTAAAAATGTAACAAAATGAATTAAACAAGTATTTATCAAAAATTTTGACATTCAGCTTTGGTAAAAAATGTAATTCATTCATTGTAGAGATGTTTACTTTTTTAAAAAAAGAGCTCAAAATTCTTTTATAGATAAATTTCTTTTAAAAATCTTTTGGAGGAATTTAAACATTTGCAAAACATTGGCTTCATATCTGTTTTTTTTATTTTTGTTGTCTGGATAACCATTATAAATTTTGTTTCATTTTCAAGGGAGATTGCGTTAAAATTTCTATTTGAAAGTGTAACAGCGGAATTTAAAAATATTTTTAGCAATTATCTAGAAAAGGTAAAAGTTAAATTAAAAAAATTAACGTGAATTCTTATTTTTGTTTGTATAAGTGCTAAGAGGAAGCAAGGATGCAATATTTTTAAAAGACCCTTTCTTATATCCTAGGGTTTATTTAATAAATTAGCAATTTAATAGATGATTAAATAAACAATGAACTATTTCGTAATATTGAAAAAAAGGGTGACGTACATAGATATCTGTACAAAATAAATAAAAAAAGTCACCCATATTAATTTGAAAACCAATTTGAGATAAGACGAAAAAAAAATTTTTTTTGAATCAATTTGAGAGTTTCTTATTTTAATAAGTTTTGTTTGTATTTTTCAAACGTTTTTTTAAAAACTTTATTACCGTTTTAACGTACTATGTTTAAAATCAATTTTGTCAGAATTCTTTAATTATAAGAATCCATGAACAAAATTTTCTTACACTATAGCACACTTTATATAAATAAATATTATTCTTACAGCATGACAAATACTGTCGTTATATGATCACAGTTGTATTTTGCACATAAGTTTATGATGAAATATAAGCATTTTTTTTTCACTCATTCTTTGCTTTTTGTTAAATATGATTTAACTTAAAGATACAAAGGAATGTAATAAATTTTGACTATACTTTCTCATTCTATACATGAATGCTCATTCAATAAGAAGATTGTTGGAAAGTCTTTCTATGCCTCTGATTTTTTTTTTTTCAAATAGAAGCTCTTACCTGATTAATGGTTGTATTATTTTTGGTTTAATGCGTCTTCTGCTTTTTACTTCTAACCTTTGAGTTTATCTAAACAATGTGAAGTTTTAAACTTCTGAAACAAGCCATTTCATGAAATTAAATCCCAAGGTATTTATAACACTCTGTTCGAGAAAAAATAATTTTGAACTTTTATTTCAAGAAAGAAATATTGCTATGGCTCAACAAAATCTTGAGGGAACCAAAAATGGAATCCAAGCGTCTGCGTGAATTCTAAGGATACAAGAATCTTGGCCTTTAGAAGGAATACTAAGTTTAAAAGAGAGTTGGGAAAGGTTATAAAATAAAGCTTTGAATTTTTTTAGTAAATTTTACGAGCTTTCCGCTCTTATAAAAGTATTTATTTAGACACATAGAAGAATAAAAGAGTGTTTAATTATCAGAACAACAAAGAATTCGGATATTACTATAAAATACCTACTCTTTGATTGTTAAGTTTGGTGTAAATTAAGAATTTATCTCATATTTTTATCACGTTCCTTTTTTGTTAAATGAAAAGTATTTACGAAATAATTAATGAATAATTCATTCAAAATTTAATATTGTGACATTAATTAGCAAGTCAACATTTCTCTTCAGCAAGTGGATTCAACTATTCCCTTAATTATTATACCCTTATTTTGACTCCCTAGTTTAGAGAAGAGAGTAAACTATTTATATAAAATATCTGAATATGAAATGTGTTTTTAAAAATTCAGTAAAATAGTCACTGTTGGACTCAAAATCTGTAATGGTCATTACTTTCCATTATAGACTTCTTTAAAGTTGTAGAAAAATGCTTATCAAGAAACTTAGGGGAATTTTGTTTTAATAAGAGTATTAATTTTTCCTCATAAAATATTAATCTTTAACTTTTAAACACTAATTACTTCCAACAATTTATATATTTTAATTTACTTCTATCATGTAAAGCTGTGTATATATAATGTACATTAGGGCAATACGAAAATTTCAGAATTTATATAGACACATGCTTTTAATATATGTAGAATAATGTTTTATTTGTATAAATAGAACTATTTGATATACAAATAAATGTTTTATTTGTATATCAAATATTTTAAAAATTTATCTTTTAAAATTTCTTGAGAAATAATGGTTTTTTTTTGTATTATGTTATTATTGGCTTGAAACTCACATTCTTTTAGTGTTTTACACAAAGATTATAATAATTAAAAAGTTTTATTAGGGAATTCTCTCTGAAATGATAAACTATGACTTTGAACATATATTTTTCAAATAAAAAAGGTATGCTGATTTCATCGTTGATTCTCTAAAAACAATAAAACGACTTTATAAACTCATCACAAGTAACAATTCTGAATTTGTAAAAATACTTTGGGATTGCAAGAGGGTCATAAGAAGCTTGTTTCTATTATACTCTAAGCTCGGAACGCGGCTGCTTTTCTTTCTACATATAGTTACTGTTCTTCTGAAGCTCTCTCCTCTTTACAATGGTTTTAATGCTTAATTCTTCTTCTGCAAAAAATAAAAATATTTACCTGCTAATGTTTCGTCAGGGAAGAAGTTTCCTTTCTATTTTCTTGCTAGCGTAAATGAATTATTGACAAGTTTCCTTTCTCTGAATTGCTTCAAACAAAAAGTAATTTCTAGAAAAGGATTAGAATGCATCTTATTTGTATCTAAAAAGGATTTTAAGTTGGTATCTTTTACAATAAATTAGAAACTTTCGATTTTGTGCTATTAAACTTAATGCCCGCTTAAAGTATTTTATTCTAGGATCAAATGTATAAAATTCCTGATAAGAATGAAGGGGTTTAAACCCATTGAATTGAAAATTTAAGTAATCTCCTAGGTTTTCTTGGACAAAAAATATAATTTAGGAACAATGATGCATTTTAGGGGAATATCTTTTAATACTGTTCATGATAGTTCATTGTCCGATTTTACTGTTATTTAGCTAATTAATATTATGTTAGTATTAATTATTAATACATTATTGTACGTATTTATTAAACATTTCTTTAGGTAAGAATTATATATTTCATTCTTTTCTTTGTATTCTTCGATGAGGTCAGTTTCAAATAAAAATAAAGGATTTTTATAAATAACTTTTCATTTAAAATTCCTTGATTGATTACTGAGAAAAACAACTGATAAAATGACATCTCATTTCCTTGAAAATATTCAGTTATGATCATTAACAAATGTGTGATTGAAAATAAACTGATTGTTTTTGATATAAGCCATATTACAAGTTCTTTTGAAAACAATTTTTGATATTAATTTATAAATGTTAATTATTGAAGAGGAAAAGATTGTTTAGGAATCATGATCAATGTTGAATATTTTTTGAATATATTTTCAATGATAACATTTTATTTAAGACATTGATCATTAAGTGAACAATTTTTATATTTTAAATTATCTAAATCCCTTTTTTTTATTGACGAATTTGTTACTAAAATTGGGATAGTAAAAAACAAACAAATACCATTTCCTTAATTTCTAACTTTTTTTTTTATGTAAACCTTTCTCTCACTTTAAAAAATACATTTTAATCTGTTATCTTTGTTACAACTATTCTAGACTTCTAAAAACTGTATAAATTGAATTAGGTTTCGAACAATAGCTTAAGAAAAGAATTTAATTTTCTAAAGTTTCTCACTACAGTTGTTTATTTCCGAAGAATATTAATACTTTTAATTAGCATTTTACAGAACAATGTACTAACATGATTAAATAGCTTGTTACAAAGAGGCTTTTATTCTCCAAAATATTATTTATCATCTTGCAGAAATCGTATTTTTATTCGAACATTCATTTTCATATTTTTTTCATTGTTTTCTTTTAAAATTGAGAGTTTTCAAATTTTATGCAGAACGCTATCTCAGATTTAATCTATTATTTGGGTAATAACTTTTCCACTTAACAGTTTTCATAAAATAGAAAATGGAATTTATTGATTTGTTTTAGAATTTCCTCGTTAATGAACTCCATAATTTTAAGTTGGATATTTCTAATTAATAAATTATGAGTTGAATTATATAATCACATTTGATTTTGATTTTTGATGTTTGAGTATTTTTTTATGTACTAGCTGTCTTTCGCGTTTTGTTCACTTGCTCTGATTATTACATACTTTTAATCTTAAATAACTCTTGAGTGCAAAAGTTCATTATTCTCACATTTTTTAAGCAAAAAATTGGGATTGGCACTGGGGTTGGGCTATTTTAATACTCCTAAATTCATTCTGTTAAAATATGTAGATTATATAGATAAAAACTGATATTTCATATATTCTGTTCTTGATTATAATTTTTTTTAAATTCCCATTTTTTTTGAATGAGAGCCTCCCCCTCCCCGTATTTTTATCTTAGTTTTCAAAATACAATGGGTGGATTTGAAATCAATTACAGCTCTGAATTTTATGTAATTATTTAACGAGGTATTAATAAGGTGGTGCAATTTAGAATGCTAAGTTAAAATGCAATTGAAGGTAGAAGTGAACTTCGTGAGGATACATTTTTAAGGTTTTAAAAATAATATGTAAAGTCAATTATTGCCGCATTCTGAGTATGTATCTTACTCTCTCTTTTTCTATAGCTGAGGGAGTAGCCTGTGTTCTTCACACTTACAACTGTAATCAAAATGAAAAAAAATTTAATTTTTAATCCTGAAACTAGTATTTAAATATTGTTCAAAGGTACAATTATAATGTTCAATTTCCCCCTTTACTGTTTCAAAGTTTTAGAGTTGTAATCAGAACTTACAGAACACCAACAAGTAGTGGAAACGGGCACTTCTGACTATATATGTAAATCAGAATCTAAAAAAAAAACAGGTGTAGAGTTGGTTACTAATTTTTATTCATCATGATCTAAAGAAAATAATCCAAATTTTATGTAGTCAATATTTTTTACTTAAAACATGACGAACACAGTGTAGCGAATCGAATAAGAAGGCAGAAAACAGGAGAGGCCGTGATAAAGCATTTGAAAAATAAAGTTTATGAGAGGGATTTGCTGACACAGCATTTTAGTTTAGTGCATTCAATAATTAATTGGCCATGCGATTGAGACGTTAAAGTGACAGTGAAGCCATCATTCGAGTGATCAGAAATTAATTTTAGAGCATAGATTAAATTGAAATTAATTATTACATATATTTATGTATTAACTTTTAAACATAATATATATATTTAGTTTTAAAAGTCTAATTTGTCAGTTTAAAGAATAAAACTTTTTTGATCATTACGATTTTTTACAATAGTATAAAATTGGAAGATTAAAACTCGTTAAAAACATTTAAAGTTAGGAACCAGTTTATGATATACAGAGGAAGGCACATATTTACCACTTTTAAAATATTTTAATTCATTATTCTGTGTTTAATTTAGTTTGCTAGCAGCCAAACACTTTCCTAGCGCAGGAAAAATGTCCCTATTTAGAATAAATTTTACTCCAAAAGTATTTGTAAATTTGTGTCAAATAAAATTGCATTTCTTAAGAATGATACTCTTTTTTTTGTACTCACTTCGAATAGTTGGATTAAAAGATTTGAAGATTTGATTATTTTTAAACTTTCGCAAACGAGGAGTAGGAAGAGTAGTATAAGCCTCAAAAAATTCTAATCGGAGATTATGACGAATCTCCCCTATTTCGGAAATTATTCCAGAGTTCGGAAAACATCTTTTTGCAATTGATTCTTCGTCTGTAAACACGATAACTCAAAAATACTTTAAGGTAGAATAAAGGAATTTAATACATAAATTTTACACCAAATTTAAAGATTTCTGTCGAATTTTCAATGCAATTCATTCTGACGAAGTCTGTCTGTCTGACTTTTCGAGTACAAATGAGCTCACTAACTACAAAACGTAAAGAGAAAGATAGATAAAACTTGTTCTATGTTTAGTATCGAAATCGACGATTCTTACTAAATTTTGAGATACCAAATCTATTGGAAGGTTGACAGTTTATCAGTTTATGCATTCATATGTATGCAAACCCGAGTACTGAAAGACGTAAAGATTTAAATATATGAGATTTGATATGAGATTTTGTGACTATAATTGCAGCTCTGAAAGAAATTTTGATTTCAGTTGGTCAGAAAAGAAGTTTCAGAAAAAAGTTCAAAATTCAAATTCCTTTTTCTGGTATTTGCATAGTAACTGTATACTAGAGATTGATTGCCAACAATTTGGCAAATATTGTTCACCAATGGCATATAATTAGTGATTCACAATTAAATTCATAATACAGTATGCAAAAACGTTTCGGGGCACCATTTAGGGGGTTAGCAATAATAGATTAAGTATATTTGAATAATATATCAAAGACAATAAGTGGAATATTATGCGAGATGTCTAGGGTTTTACACAATTTAACACAATTTTTAGCAAACTATTTTTGATTTGCAAACATCTCAAACAAAAAAAGTCACACATTTTGCAACTGAAATTAACCGAACAATAAAGCTTTAATAATAATTATTGATATCAGTATTTTAGTCTTATTTTAAATTAATTTAGATTTTTCAGAAAGATTCATCATGTAGAGTGCAGAATTTCCTGGAGGCGATCATTAGTTGGTCAAAGATAGTGGAATTCGAAGTTTCATAACTCGATCAGTTTCGATTGCAGAAAGGAGCATTTTCCGCTTAAAATATTATTGCCTTAAAACATAAAAGGCATGACTAATATGACTAGAGTGGTCTCTTTAAAAGCATAGACTTCGTAATTTTTTCAGTACTACATTTAATGTCTAAAATACCATAATAAACGATTCTTTGAATCCTTTCAAAGCTTTCTTTTTTCCAACCAGAGGTCTATTCTTACTGTATTTATATTCGTATATTATATTTGCAAGAATTACTCAGGGCACTACAAGAATTCCATATACACTTTTATTCATGTTGTATGTGAATTACCAAAAGCAGTAAAAAATCGAGGAAAAATTAGTATTTTGCAATAGTTTCAACTTATAGTCACTTGATATTTTTAACATTTTTAGAAACATGCCATTTTTTGAAATATTTTTACAAACATCTTTTTATTATTATTTTTAACATTTCCATAAAAGCTAACATCTATTAAAGAAAAGAGATAGAATGTTTATGTTTTGTACGAAAATATAAATCTGAAATGTAATTTAAGTATTTTTTTTTTTTTTTTTGTTCTTGGACTTGAGAAGAGGCCTGAATTTTGGCAATTAATTCTATAAATATATTTCCGCTTTTTTTTGTGAGAAAGCAACTACATTTAGATCATCAATTTATATTAATAATTTTCAAGGCTCCCTTGTAATTTTAAACTTCATTATGTATTACACTTCATTATGTTAAAGACTATGCCATACTTAATTTGCGTGTTTATTGTATAGATAAAATCTCATTATTTCATCACTGCACATTGACTGCTGTGTAATTCTATGATCGACCCCATTCCCAAAGGAAACAAATTTTATGCATTTTTAGTTGAAGCTGTATTGCTGTCACAAAATTGTTGAATAATTAATAGTTTAGACTGCCAAATTTATAAAGCAATATCATCCTGTTAATTTAAATACTTTCTCATGAATATTCATAAAAATTTCGTCTGATATATTTTCTATAGTTTAAATAAAAAAGCTTACTTAGAAAAGCTTTATATAGAAATGAAATGTGAGTTTTTCTAATATTAATAAGCAAAATAGACATTGAAACTGCTTTAATAAGTTATAGTTATGAGTAATGAGATAATTTTGGATGATATTGATCTCAAGATCTCTTAAATCTAAAGACGTTTATTCTTTGTACAATCCCGAATATAGTTGATTTGAAAGAATTTTTCTTACTAATGATAATTTAAATTAAAAAATTTAGAATACGGGCAAAAATAAGGATGAAATTTCGATGACTTCATTTGTTTCTTTTCATTAAGTATTTATTACAAAAATTTTTATTACATATATTAAATACTTCAGTTATCAAATATTTATCCAGCTGTTAAGCATTGATGTATAGACGTTAAGTTAAAAACATACTTTCCACTATTTTTAAAAAAATATGATGTTGCATTGGAGATCAATACAATGAAGAAATCTTCTTTACTATAAATGCTTTTTTAAAGTTTAAAAAGCAAGTTGTCCTAAGAATGCGTAAGACTGGTCGATCTTTGTATTTCAGATTTTGGTCGGTAAAAATGTGGTTGTGATTGATTACATCAAAAAGGAGTTTTCGTGATTGTTTAGATAATGAATTTTGATTAAGTATTATCTATAGACTTGTTGGTGGAAAGTCTCAAACCAAAGTTTATCGAATGGTGGTAGTATAGACTTTATGGAACTAATTATTAAATTAAGATAGCATCACGAAATTCTTTGGTGATTTTACCACCTCGACTTAAATAATATTTCAGTAAATTGTCCACAGACGCATACCATACAGGAGCCCTTTCCACTGAAGATTACTAGTATTGTTTCCTGTCAAAATAGTGCCGAAAAACAATTTCCTGTTTATCTGGTAACAGCAATTTCCGAAACAGAAACATGGGACCATGTTCTCTTCACCCATGAACCGAGATTCAATCTACAGAGTGATTCTTTGCGAATCCTCATCTGCGGGCAGTATATTGCTCACTACCATCCTGCCAATACAAGGAAAAGTAGATATTTCAAAGGAAGCATATTTTTTTATGAGAAGTTGGATTGCTGTACACTTCTACATGTCTTTAAAGGCTCTGTGACAACAGAATTCTATTGATAAATTTCATACAGATTATTTAACTTTATATGAGGCTCTTGTGGAGCGTTTGGAGCAGATTTTATTTTTTTAGATTAAATGAGAGACTTGAGTTCATCTTGTGAATGACTTTCTAGAGACGTCTACTCCGAACAGTACGGTCAACCCCCTACGAACATCACATTCTACAAAGCACATGGAATGCTCTAGGAAGAACATTTACATGACGCCAATACTCTTCCATGACATTCCATAATTTAAAATACCAGCAATTAGAAAAATGGGTGTGGTCATAAGAATTGATGAATAATCTCGTTTAAGCACGTAGACCCATTGAAAGACTCAAACAATTGAACGGATGATCAAAATTATAATTAGTTGGGGACTAAAATTATAAGTATCTGATAGTACAAGGCATGCGTGTACCACTCCTATAAGCAGAAGATATTTCCGCTATGTTGCTCAATATTTTGTGTGCCAGCTAATATTGTAAAGATATAATACGGTTGTAGAAAAACTAGTGCTAATAAGGAAATTTCAATTAATTATTACTATTGTTCAAGATATCGCATGTTTCATGTTCTTAACTTTTAAACATTAATAAAAACGATATTTTCTATTAACTTATCTTGATATTCCGCAAGATTGAAGTTTTTTTTGTTGCTGTTTTCATTCCTGTTTTAAAATATTTTAAGAACTGTTGATTTAAACCTAAATATTTACTTAATACTAAAATTTAATAAAACTCATTCAAAACTAGTTTTTTTGTAAAAATATTTAAGATTGTTTATATCTTTCAATGACGTTAAAATCAAGCTCCAAGAAAAAAATGCGATTTTAACAACAAAACTGTTTATTGTAACCAGAAATTTTTAAGCCCGTAGAAAAAAAAAATATTTTTGAGGAAGAATCATTTCTGCTTTCTGCACATTCCACGTGTGAACAACCTTTCTCTTTGAAAATAGTAAATAAATAAATAAATAAAAAGGAAAAGCGAGTACTATTCTTAAATATCAGAATATCTTTTTCATATGTGTGTGAATTTAAAATACTGTTGCTTTGAATTTGGTGTATGATTTTAGCTCACAAGATAATGTGTTGTATTTACTTTACGGAATGGGATTTCGGAATTCCTGATTGAAAAAACCAGACTCCGATTTGCTTCTTTATATTTGATAAATTCATTTCTATTTAAATATTTGATGAAATTATTCGTATTCTTATCATCTTCTTATTCTTTATCACATCAGTAAGATAAATAAGTGTTCTCAAAAGTTAAATACTATCAGCTAAAGAAAGCAGAAAATAATAAGATATTTTTAAGAAGCAGTTTTGTTCTTCCCTGACTTTAATACATTTTGAAAGCAAAGGGAATGTCAAATTTTATTATTAAGAAGTCATCCATTGTTACCTTTTTCATGAAAAATACTTTCATTTTTCAATTCATGCCGGATAAGTTTTTTTTACTTAAAGAGAAATGGCTAAAAATATACGATTTTCCTTTCGAGTTTAATCATACAAAGAAATTTGAATTCCAAAATAAAGCATCAAAGGAGCTATATTTGGAACTACTATTTGTAGATTAACATTTTTAAAAATATATCGATTTGTTGGAAGTAAACCTTTTTTATTCAAGAATTGAAGCAATCGGAAATATGGTGCTATTGAATTGTTTTGAAGGGGTTTATTATGAGCGAAAATATTCCTGTCAAAATGTTTTGCATCAGAAATTGTTTGTAGTGGTTCACTTTTTTTTATCAGACATATTGATTCTGATTAATATTTGATGCTTCTAAGTGAAATGGAAATATGAAAAAATAGGAAAGAAAATATTAATAAACAAGCAACTATACACTTGGTAAAAGCTTTTTATCCTTTAAAAGATTTTATTATTTGTCAAGAATGTTTTATTATTATTTTATGCTAAGGGCTATTTGGACATTGCTTTTTAAAGGAACAGATTATCATGAAATTGTTTTACTACGCCTGATAATGAAAATTATCATTATTCAGAGTTTTTTAGGCTATCGGATAGCATTTAACCGTTAACATTTGCCAATTTTTCTGTTAGTTAATCAATTTTCCTTTTTTAAATAAATTTAAATTATAAACACTCAAAATCTATTCTCTCTCTTTCCATTTAAAAGGAAATCTAAAAGAGCAGCTTGCCAGATGTGTGCACATTTTCTATTCCTCTTAGAATTAATAGCTGCAATTTCAACTGCTTTATACCCACGTCACAAATAAATCTATATTTTAGGTTCATTTTTCTTCCGAAATGGGAAATCATTTCAAAAAATTAAAAAGTATCGAATTCCCATCTTTGATTTGAAATTCTATCCTACGAAGCTGCTTTACATCTTTTCCAATAATCATGGTTGATATTTTTTTTAAATAACTTGAAGATTAAAAACAAATCTTCACTCTATTAACTAAATGTTTTTTTTTAAACTTTTCATTTCAAATGCATTTCCGGAAATTATTTTTAAAATTGTGTTTGATTGCCGTTTCACTTTATGAATCCGTTACTTTTTTTTAGTTTTTCAAACTAAAAATACGAAAGTCAAGGAATAAAGGGGAGGGGGACAAAAAATGTGAAAAAAGGCAAGAAGTGAATCACAAAACAAGGCAACAATAATAGGGGTAAGTTTGCAAGTAGCTCATTCAAGTCCACTACACGCACAACTGAGTGATTAGATACGGAAACGGCTCTTTCAATTTAGAATAGCTAGAGCTGCAATCAGACAGGTCCCGACTTGAAGAGCTGATTCCTTTTCTTTTATTTTTACTCCCTTTTAAAGTTCGTTTTCGTTTGGTAAGTTTCTTTCTCCTGTTGGCCGTTTTTGAATTTTGGTTCTGATTCTTGCTTCTAGACAGAAATCCGTTTGGTTTATTAAATATCTGTTCTTTTTCCGAGGTCATTCTTTGAAAATAATTTTCTAAAATTTTATTAAGATGGATATATTTGTAAGGAGGTATCTGATACTTTTAACTACCTAGGTAACACATCTTCTTTTACAAAATTATACAATATTGTGCGATATTACATAATATCATTTAATATTAAACAGTGTATACGATATTGCGAATATTGTTTAATATCTTTCAATATTGTTTAACGTATGTCCACTGCTAGGGTATTACATGTTAAAATGGGGAATTTTTTTGTAGATCATGCATTTCATATCTTATTTGATATTCATTTTTGGACCAATATAAAATATTTCCTGACAAATCTGCTAGAAGACTGTCATATGCTAGATATTTCATATTTTTGAAATGCAACAAAATTCATATCTAGCTTTAAAATGAAAACTTTTAAGTACTTACAGTTAAAGTAGCTTTTAAAAAAACCAATCCCTTGGTAGATATTGTTTGCAGTTAATACAAAACTATTTGAGATTTTTTTTTTAAGTTACTTCATTTTGAGCCACCTTGAGAGAAACAACAACCTCTGCCTTTAGAAGTAAACACAAGAAAAAATAATTCACTGAAAAGTATATTTATATGATGGCCTCATTGGGGATTTAAGTAAATATATGCAAAATCCTAAGCTATTTCTTGTCTTCCTAATTAGGGCAACAGTATGGAAAAAGAAAGGAAACCAGTATCAGATTTTTTTTGTGAACATGAATGAGTTGAAAAGTTGCATCGAATGTACCAAATGGGATATTTAAATGATAAATCGAAAAATATTTGCCGAATTTAACTTTTTTAGCTAGGGAAAGAAGAATTTTTAAGCAATCAAATATACTCTAACACCAGCAGAATTATCTTACCGTGTTCTGTTCGAGGGGGATGCAATTGATTTTTCCTGCTTTCAGTTTTGCAGAAAAAAAGCCACTATGACGAGTTTTCTTCTTCTCCGATGTTTCCCTGGAATACTCTCCATCTCTCCCTTACCCCCATGTGAGATACTGACGGAATGTTACAGATAAGCTGTACAATAAAATCTTGCACTGGTAGGAAAAAACTAATTTTTTTCTGAAAAAGGAGTTTTTTTAATGGTGAAAATGATTAAAATAGAAGCATTTTTAAGTTTGCGAATGTTTATAAGATAAAATATTTATTATTTGGTATATAAATGTTTGCAAGTACTTCTTATGATAAACAAAGCAGAATATTTTTGATTATTTTATACTATAAAAATATACCATTAAACAATTTTCATTCCAACCGATTGCTAAAAAAGGAATAACAAAAATTAGAAATTTTTATTTCTTTTGTAAAGAAAATTACATCGCAACAAAGCAAGAGTAAAATTCCTATTTCATCCTTTATTTGTAAATTTTTCTTTTGTTTTCAAGTACTGAATAAAATTTTGAAAGAATTTTTATTTTTTTATTTTCAAAAATTAAGCATGTGTTATTCAGGTATCAAAAACATTAGAAGATTCATATATTTAAAAATTAAAATGCACCCGAGTCAATCATGATACAATGTAATCAGTTTTAAATGCATTTGAGCCGATTATCTATATAAATAAAAATGAATGTTTGTCCGTCCAAAAATGAATGCCGTCCAAAACCGTTCATCCGATTGCGATGAAACTTGGTCAGCTTATTGTTTACACTAACGGGATGGTTATAGGAATCGTACAGTTATAATTTTTTTTTAAATTCTAATATCAACCGAATAATCAAGGATTAAACTCCAAATAACTCGCCGAGGAGGCAATAGATTTTGTAGAAATGCTTAATCCACGTTAAAGGTTAATGTTTTGTAGCTATAGTATGCATGCTAGTATGTCATGCTAGTCTACTCTCAGAGGTAACACCATTATTATATTATGCGAAAACGTTTTGGTGAGACCAACCCTGGAGGTTTTATATTTTAATTAAATTTCAGCGCTTTTCACAGTAACCACAAAAAATGTTGCACCATTTTAATTAAAAAAAATACTGTTTCAACTATATTAACGATAAACTATATCAATTATATTACTATATTAACTATGTAACGACATATTTATGGTATAAATATGTTTTTTATGGTTAATCAGTTTTAAAAGAAAATGTTTTAACCACATTCTCTAAAAGTAAATTTGAGAACTCTGAATGAATATTAAACGAGTCACAATAAATAGTTTCTTTCCTTACCATTCTGAAAGTACACCAAGTTTTACAAATTTAAAAGAAGAAACAAATGCAATTTGTAAAAAAGAATATTTGTTTCTTCGTATTTTATATACTGTCTTACCATTCATCCTATTTCAATAAATCATTATCAAATTATTTATTGATTGCACTTAATATTTTTTTCGGCGGCAGCAACGCGCCGAGTACCAGCTAGTAATGTATAATTAGAAACGAGAAGGAAAAATGTCGAAAGTCTATCAACGTGTAGCGTGAATAACTCATTAAGGTATTTAAAGTAAACAGTAAAAGTAGGGGTAGATCAAGATAAATTCGATATAATTTAAAATCTCACAAAACATTTGTTTTTTTTTATTAGTTTGAAATTTTTAGGTAATTTAGTTAATGGCTCCAGGATAGTTTGTCTCAAAGTTGAAAATATCTGCATTCTCATTAATTGTAGATTTTCGATTCTACTTGAATGATATTTCCAAGCACATATATAGACGCTTATAATCTTGACAAAGAATTATCCAAGCTGTATCCATTTTGTAAATCACTATAAAAATAATAACGATAAAATATTTTTGATTATTTATTGAAGTTGTAAAATTTCCTCTTTTAATGCAATATATCTTATATTAGATGTTTAAAGAAAAAATATAAAGTGAGTGAGGCAGAAATGCGATATGTTTCATTTAGAGCATGACACGTTGTAATTACGTGTGTAAGTAAACCTTTGAAAATACTTTTTTCGTTATGCCATCTCAAAATATGTGTAAATATAAAGCACGAAATACTGAATTTTCTCTCGCTAAGTATTGAAAAGGAAGAAATAGCGTTTTGACAAAAAAAGGTAAGTTAAAAAAATTAAAATGGCTTATAAAAAATGTAATTTCTACTTTAATTTCCGAGAAGTAATAGATTTTCGAAATTCGAAACTGGGATTAGAAGATTTCGTTTGAAACTATGATTCTCCCCTCCCGTGAAAGAAAATTCGGGGGAGAAGTAGCTGTCATCCAGCATTAAGAAATAATAATAATAGTAAAAAAAAAAAAAAATATCCCGTCCCTGCAGACGTAATTGGACCAGCTGCAATAGGGGATGGGGAGACAGGAATAAATTTGATTGGTTTTTTTCTCCGAATACTTTTCGTGCGTATGGTAATATTTCATTAAGAACTAGAAATATTTTTTTAGAAAATAAACCCCCAGATTATTTAGCTACTCGGAGATTCAAGTTCAAAATATCCATTGTGATATATTGAGATTTACAGTGTGAAAGAGTTACAACATCAAAGCAAATTTGCAGAATATTTCCATGTTTATGATTCATAACAATTATAAAACTGATTCATAATATTTAAATAATTCGAACTCAGAATTCGCAAATTCAAAATTTGTAGCATTCACATTTTTTACTTTAAACCTCTTATTCTTAAAGCGATTATCTACGGATTATATTTCATCTAATGATGTTTTAAAAGGGATCTCTATTTGAAACATTTTAAGAAGTTTTAAATTGCTTCCGTTCCCGTTGTATCATCACTCATCGCTGATTCACCTCATTGTTGGTTTTGATGCTGCGCATGCATCTACTGCAGATGCATCTCAAAACACTTATTTCGAAAAGTTTGATATTCTTAAACTCCTTTCAAGATGTATTTGGCATGCTAAGGCATTCAGTGGCTTTTCTCAATTCCAATTAGCTCTTTGATAATGATATGAATTTGGTTTAATATGATTTTTCTGTATTCATTTGCTTCTTCAAAATTAGGAGGTTTATTTGCAAATGCTATTGGATTTATCAAGCAAAAGATAGAATTGACAATGAGTGCTTCAGTGGCATATCTAATAGAATCAACTCAAGGCATTAGTTATTACGTCAGCGAATAAAATTGTTTTTTAACTATTGGGATCATATGTATGAAAATAGAAAAATGTTTAAATAATTAAAGCTAACATATTTCTGAAAATAAATTCTATGCGGATTAATGCTTATTTTTCTCCGTGTATCAAAGATGTTTATTAAAAATATAGTTAATGTTTGTTTTAATACTTCATGGAAGCAAATTTCTACATTTGATGTTACATTTCAGTCAATTTTAAATATTTACTAAAGACTATTTTCAGTGTTTATCTTAAAATTGTATTTATAGGGCTTCTATTTACGAATTTCTAAATATTTGTTGTGTGCGCTGATATAAAAGAAAGTGTATTCAGTTAACTGAATATCATAATATATATATTGAAACAGCAAAACTAATCATTGTAGTATTATTAAAAATGAAATACTGATACTTTGTCTATTAGCTCCCATTGTACTGTTTACATTAGTTTTAATTAATTTTTAGGGGGGGGGGGCTAAAATGATATGTTTCGTTGATTATTTTTTACATTGCTTAACAAGTTAATATGTGAACCCAGATTCCTATATAAGACATAAAGCCCTCATGGGAATAACTGGTATGTGCTCCACCCCTTTAATCATATTTTAAAGAAAGAGCGTCTCCAATTTGCAGCATTTTTTCTTCAACTTATTTAAAGAATATATAAATGAGGAATTTAAAACATTTATTTTGTGGTTTTTTATTATAGTTTATATACTCTTTAATGAATGCCTATAAAATATTTTAAAAATATTTTCTAAAATAAGCTGTTTTTGAAACAATATTTTAAATAGCACGCTGGGTGTTAATACTAAATTAATTTTGGCTTCTCCATATTTTCAATTGTTCCAAAATGTTGCAAAGAAATGTGTTCAAAATTATACAGAAAGTTTTGAGAAATCTATTTTTCAGTTTATATTTCCATCTGAAATCAATAAATAAAATGGAGAAATGTGTTTCATGAATTGGGGGTCCTTCTGTCAAGGGCATTATAATAAGCAATGTTAAAATAATTTTATCCAATTAAAATGAAAATGTTAAACATGATTAAAAAAAGCAAAGAGTACCCTCTCTCCGAGTTTGTTTTAACCCTAAATAAATATATATTTAGCCTTAAAAGCATAATCCGAAGTCACAGCTAATTTGGCGAAATATTTTAATAACCAATCTATATTAAATTGACAGGGGAAAAAGCCCAAAATAAAGCTTTAGCTAAAAAAATTTCTAGTTTATTTTTTAGCTTTAAAAATTTTCTAAAGCATTCTGTTACATATTTGGACTTTTGACATAGTGGCAGATATCACTATGCATAATAGATATTGATGTTATAGATGAACGTATTATTTACAATATAAAACATGACGAGAAAAAAGGTTAAAAGTTTGAAATAATGAAATAGACTTATTCTTTACCACTGGAATCAGTCTAGGACAATCAGAATGTACATAACAAAATGAGATAAAAAGGCATCGCAAAATCCTTTATTTATATTCATGAAATAAATCGAGTTAAAGAAAAGCAAATAGAAAAAGAGCAAGCTTACTAGCGGAATAATATAATGGAAGGTTCATTATAAGGTATTTTAAACAACTATTATAACATAACTCCATCCTGTGCCCCAGGTGTTTATAACACTAAGTTATCTAACCAGTTGGTTGAGCACAGAATGTAAGGAAAGAAAAAAGTAAAAAGAAAAGAAAAGAAGAAAAAAGAATTAAAGAAAGGTGACTACAAACCACCCGGGTATCTTCAAAGAGAATCCCATTAGGGATTCCTACAGGATTGTATTCAATTTTTGGTGAAGTAATAACTAGATGGAGGTAACAAGAATACTTAAACAAACAAATGATGACTATGGGCTGAGCTAACAGGGAAATGAGATTACTCACTGAAAAGAAAAGTTTGTTAAATTCTATTCAGAACATCTGTGTGATATATCAGCAAATAAATAATTACTGTAGAGTCAAAAATCTGTAGCGTCCTTCTGGGTCCTGTGAGTTGTTTTCTTTCTTGAGAACTGCACTTTTAAGTACTTTGAAAGATATAATTTCGGCTGATTTTGACTGGCATTTTGGCCTCAGCTATTGTGTAGCCTTGAAGAGGTCTATGTATTTGGGAATATAGTTTACTATGGAGTGGATCTTGCCGCGTGAAAGGGTATTCGATGCAACTCTCCTATACCATTCTTCCTCGAAACTTGGTTTTGGCTTTCTCATGTGCCATGAGGGAGTCAGGTGGCGTAGTGAATTGGGGATTCTATCTCCCCACAGCTACAGTAAGGAGAGTTGGCCAGATGGAATCTGTGTAGGTACGTTCGGAATGGGCCCTGTCCAGTGAAGAAGAGGACATTTGCTGTGTTCCTGTTGGTCACATAGAGATAAACTTTCAGTATTATGTTTAATGTGGACCGGCCTATTTCGCCTTCTTCCCGTTCCTTTTGCCATCTTGTCATCATCTCGGTTTGGAATATGCTCTTCAGATGACATCTTGGAAGTTTCATTGTATTCTGATCTTGATTGGCCCTAGCCGCTGTTTTGACTAGTTTATCTGTCGATTCATTTCCGCCACTGTCTACATGTGCCTTGATCCATGAGATTTTAAAATGATTATATAAAAGAAGGGTAAATGTATCTCTTGCTATTTGGCTATTGGACTTTGAAGAACTTGAGGTTTGTATCCTCACTTTATTATCGACATAAATAGTGATTGTATTTGATGAAGGGAGTAAGGTTGCATATTTTACTGCTCTATTGAGTGTTAGTAGTTCAGCTGGAAAACCGTGTTTTATTTCAATAGGCTGGTTGACCACTGGTGTATAATGACTGCATCCTGTATGACACAAAATGCAGCTCCGACTCCTTCTGGGGATTTTGATCCATCTTTGTAGATCCCAAGTCCTGAATTCTGAGACCCACGATCTTCAAACGAAATTTGATGCGCTTGGAGATGTTTGGAGGGATATATCCTTCGGCCGTTACTCTGACTTCATATTCGCCTGGGTTTATGTGTGGCGTATCAGGTATGATTCCACCGAGCCCGTACAGTTCAGTCATTCTTGCCATAATCTGTAGATGAATTGGAGGCAAGCAAAGGATAATTTGGAGTTCTGCAGTGAGCGTGGTTTTGTACGTTCCCATAATTGCTGACTGAAAGCCTCTTTCAATGGAAGACAGCTTTCTTGCTAATTTGTGAAGTGGAGGCACCAAACACCTGCTCCGTGTGCAAGAATCCTTTCAATTAGTGTCCTGTACAATTTTTTTCTGTTTCAAAGTATTATTCCCCAGGATTTGCCAACTATTTTGAGAAAATTGAGTTCTTGATGCTGTACTTTTAATGCTAAATGCTTGAGGTGAGTATTCCAATTCAATTTACCGTTAATATGGATACATAGATATTTAATGGCAAGTATCTGCTTTATTTTTTCTCCCTGCTGATAGACTCTGTGTCATGTTGCCCATTTACTAAACAGAATAAAGTTGGATTTCCCTGTAGACACATTTAAATTGTTTATGTCAGCCCAGGATATGAATTGTGCTATTGATTCTTGGGTATTTTGTCTTAGGTTTTCTTTTGTTTTGGCTTTAATGATTAGAGCAAAATCATCTGCGAATGCTTGGAGAGTTATATGGGAAGGCCAGATTTTGTTAAGAGCTGGACCACTGCACGATTTTTGGGGACAGCCTTGTTTCTGTTCTCTTATGGTTCAGCCTTCTTGTGTATTGAGGATTATTTTTCTGGCATGTAACAAGCTTCCGAAAATGTTTCTTAAATTTCGGGGACATTGGAGTTTATCTAAATATTTGACTATTGAATGATGTTGGATATTATCAAATGTCCCTTTGATGTCTTCTGTAAGAATCATAATGTTGTTTTTTCCCCTTTTCCTTCATAAGTTTTTTTACAAGCTTTTTAAGAGCAGAATCTATGTATTTTCCTTCACGTAATACAAACTGGCTATTGCTGATGAGTTTATTTGATTCTGGAAAATATATTACACTGTGTGCGTAATTGTTCTAGAACTTTTTCTATAGTAGGTAAGAGAGCTATGGGTCTATATGATGTGGCTAATTTAGGGTTTCTTCCAGTTTTCTGAAATAGGATGATATTGCTTAGTTTAAAGGGATCCAGAGATTTTTTCTAGTGAAAGACATTTATTAAAATATTCTTTGAAGAGGAATGGAGAATTCTTGTTTATTGAACTATTATTAACGGTATTGCATAGGAGGAAATTGAAACCGAGCAATTCATTTGCGATGTATGTAGAAACATATCTGAAAAGGAACGATATTTTTTAAACGCTAAAAAAACGCTTTTAAAAAATTCAATAAAAGTGTCAGCACAATTTAATTATTATATAAGTTCTCAGATAGTGGTAAATCACTCAAACATAATTTTTATACAACGAAGCTCAGTGAACTAGTGTTAAATTCAATTACTTTATTTCAAAAGTCGTAATTGAGAGATTACATCCTGTGCGGTACATGGAAAGTTCACTCTGCGTAACGAATGCTTAATTAGTGATTAATTAAATATCTTATTAATTTACTACGGATTTGGAGAGTAAAAATTCAGTTTAACCTGTGAAGTCAAAAGAAAATGGAACAAGATATTTAATCTTGAGAGTTGACGACTGTCGATGTCACATTTCATGCTTCTGCTGAAAGAAAAGCATGAAAATGTGTCTTGGTTTAAAAAGATGTGTTCGTATTTGGGGGATTACGATATTTAATTGGGCGAGAATAAATTGCGATCTATAATCTGTACAAGTATTCTAGTATTGGTCCAAAAGTAATTTCTCATGCAGAGGAAACGCAAGAAGATTTTGATAAAATGAACTATGATTTCTAAAATTCAATAACTCTATTATTGAATTTTCATTTAAATATTGCATTCTCGATCAATTTGCAAAAGTTTGAATCAACTGGAATAAATTTCAAATTTTTGAATTTTAGCATTACATCCTAACTCTGACAAATTAATGAATATAACCCAAAAACTTTGTCATTTTAAGCACATTTATTTTATAAAATATCAAACCGACTGACTTCAAAGCTTACGTATCTGTCTGCCCTTTGAGCCTTGATAAAAATGCAAGTAAAAAAAAATCTTAACTATGAGAAGAAAGAAAAATAAGAGCGACGAGAACTACACAATAGAGATTAGAACCTTATTATTTTTCCGTGATTTCTCTTTTGATACTTTACTTGCCCCCCTCCCCTCTAGGAGATGCATTCGTCTGTCTGAGGTAGAAGATCAATATATATATATATATATATATATATAATATAGTTATTTTTATACATGTTGACATCTGTGTTGAAATTATTTCTTTTGAGATTAGTATAACGTCTCAACTCGCATTGGGATTGGTTATGTTTACATCGTACTTAACACGTTACCGTAAATGATGGCTATAGCCGTCCGATTTATGTAAGGCAATTAATGTTACAGCCTTCTAGAATTTTCATTAAAAAACAGTGATAAAATGCCATCATTTTTATTTCCAAGCATACAACTAACGCCCAATTTCATATAGCAATCATAATCAATTTAAAAAATACGTAACTGAGAACGATAATCAAATTAAAAGGGTGGGAATGTTTTAAATTGGTTGGTTTCAAGAATTTATAAAAAATAGGTCAGTTGATCAATGACTTTATTTTGGGAGCATCAAGCTAATAAGCCTTGTTGTTAAAATATATCAGTTTATTTATTTTGAAAACGAAATTCTTCGATTTGAAATACCTTTTGTTAATTTATTAATTATCCAAAAATGTACATTATTTTACTTTTCAGCTTTCGCCATACAGCATTTACGATAATAGAATTCATATTTAAATGCATAGGGAGAAAAATCCAAATTTAATTTCAGAGAATGAGGCATACTTAAAATTGAAAAATATTAAAAGTTTTAAGTATTTTTTTTTCATATATGTTGTTAAAGACCAAGGCTAAATTGATTAAACTATTTAAAAAAATTCCACTGTTTTCCTTTCTGGATTTAGGTTGGAAGATACATTTTAATAAATTGCTTACAAAATATATTTTAAGTTACAAACCATCTCTAAATTAGATTTGCGAAACATTCCTTTGGCCGTTATTAAACACATAAAATAAACGTCTCAGTTGTTTCCAGAAAAAGACATTTTCTTATTTTCTTCGATGGAATGAACGAACGATAACGAAATAGAACAAGTAATTTCGAGTAAGAATTACGATTAAATAATTTTTTTGTAGCTGTTGATTAATTTAAAACTGCAAAAAAAGATGTAAATAAATTCAGCGATATATTTAATCATTAAATTGGTGTTACTGACTTAGAAAATAAATTACAATAAACAAATTATATTTACGAAGTGTTACAGATATTTCGAGAAAAAAAATAATATAACTACATCAGAGATTTTTTAATAATTTACAGATAGTTAATTTCAATCTTAAATTATTTATTAATTCCGTTTTTTTTTTTAAATATTTTGGACAGAAAAAAACAATTGCGAAATAATTTTTAGACAATGGGATTCGACGTATATGTGAGAGAGCGGTTTTTGTAAATCTCTAGTCATAATATGCTTATGTATTTTACATAATGTTGCTAATGCAGCTATTTAGTATTTTCAGTGTCATGTTTTCCGTTAGGTTAGAAAAATTTTTTGCCAGGAAAATGACAGTCTTAGTGGCCTTCCTTATGTTGAATTTTTTCAAAAATGAGAAATTATTTAATTTTCATGGTATTCTTTAACAATTATTTTTTCTATGTAGTACATGTTTCATCATCTAAATATATCCTTCATTTAAAAGCAAAACATTTGCTAAACATTGTTAAAAGATTAAAATAAATATTAATTTGAAAATCGGAATTGTTGATATAAACTTTTTTATTGCATTAACGTTAATGACATACAAATTAAATGTGTTCAGATTGATAATGAAAATAAAGAGCATTTTGCAATATTTGGTTTTATAATTAAAAGGTGGTAAAAAAGCCCTCATATCTCATTCATGAATATAGCAACATTGTAATCTTTAATTAAATCATCATAGTTAAAATTAGGAAAAAAAATTAAAGAGAGGAACAAGGAAAATAGTTTTAATTTCGTGTCTTAAACCCACTAGTAAAAAAATTATTCATAATGGGGATATAGCTAAGGTTATTTAATTTATAAAATAGTTAAATTAAATTAAAAAAGTTATTGTATTTCTTATCTTACTTAAAAATCATAGGAACTTTCCCTTTCATTTTTTTTACAAAAAAGGGATCTATACAACCATTCAACACGTTACTTATTTTATTTAAAAACGTTATAAAAGCTTTCATTCTCTTTTTAATTCAGCTAATGAATATAATATAAATGTCTTAGGTGAAGAAAATAAGAATTTAAGGGAAAAAAAGGTTTTTTTTTTAAGCATATAAAGATATTAGAAAATATTTAAACATATCTTTTTATTAGCAGATTTGAATGAACATCACATATTATTTTTTCCACTTTATCCTTGCATCATATGAAATTATTAGAAGCAAAAAAAGATTTTTTATAAATATAAAACAAATATGAGGAGAAATTTCTGCATGCAAAGATTAATTCTCTGTAATAGCGAGCTTCTTTGATTTTTTTATTCAGTAATAGGCAGTCTCTTTCCCTTGATATAAAAAGGAGTTTTTATGTAGCTGATTTTTTTTTGTTTTTTTTTTTAGTTAAAAAAGATAACGCTGACATAAAATGTGAGGAATTTTCTATGGTCATTAAATTACTTTCGAATGGAAAAAAAAAAAATTCATTAGAAAGGGATAGGTGAATGATTCAAGAGTAAAACCTATTTCGGCAGAACCAATCGGGGTTGACGAAGGTCAAGATCGGAAAACCACTCAGCAGGAAGCCCAAGCGCATTTGAAACCCTCATTCTTTCTAGATCATTAAGGATGTCCTCCTTCGTAACTTTTATTCACCATTATCCTATATTTTTAGAAAAAATAGATTTATTAGGACAAACAACTTTGCTTCTATTGTTTTTCAATAGATAGTTACAATGGTAAGTCGAATTAAGCGAATAAAAATGTCACACAGTAAGCTTGGACACCTGTCAGCATAACGACAGCAGCACATTAATGAATTTGCGTGTTTTAAAATAAAGTTATTCTTGATCAAGGATGTAAGTTTTCGAGCCGAATTCCCTGCAGTTGAGGATAACTCTTATTTTCAGATTCTATTTGAAAACACACACACACACACACAAAAAAAAAAAACTGAACATTGAATGCTCAAAAGTACTTCTGGCGAGTCTGCTCAGAGTGAAAGAACATATTATGATTGGTTTCAACACTTAAAATCGAATATCATGGTACCAAGCTTATGCTCTGCATTTGTTGGGACTAGCTGGATGTGGCAAATCATAAACTTTTGAAATTGAGTAAAACCATCACAGGAGATCGGTAGTGGACATAATTGATGCGTTTGAGCCAAGCATTGAAAAAGAAATGACAATGTATGCCATTTGTACACCTCATCAATTATTATTATTATTTAAATTAATTATTTTGTTTTAACCATGTAGGACTGATTAGGATCAATTAAGGTTTCGGTAGATAAGTTAGTTTTTTCTGGACACCAACATTATGTCACTGGATGGCACACTTCTAACTGATATTCAAAAAATCTACACCAATGTCATAACAGCTCCTTCTAAATATGATTTTACGCAGACACGCACATTTTTTTATTTTTATAAAAAATAATTAATTATAAAGCTTACAAATAGTATGGAATTAAAGCCTAAAAACAATTTTTAAGATTAAGCTAAATTTTGAAATACTTTAAAACATTTATCTGTAAGAATACAGGCAATCAATTCACTAAGCTTTAGTATATTCTTTTTATCATCCTCTTTAAAGAAAAATATTTTAGCTTCAACAAGACTTGTTTGCCTTTTCTTGTATCCATATTTCAAGTTAATTATCTAAGTATAATTTCAGCTTTCTATGCGTCTGATATTACATAAGCTTAATAAAAATTCAATTATTTCCGTCGTTTGTACACATTTAACAAGCTAAACGAAGATTGATCCAATTTCTATTTTGGAAACATAAAAGCGCTTTTTCATTGAAAAAAATTGATTTCAGTTATTAATTTTTTTTTAGAAAAAAAATCTCATTCTCAAATTCTTGCTGATCCTGTGATTAGATTAATTTTTAATTCTAATTATCAACGTTTAGCTTAAAAACATATACATATTTGGTCCACAAAATTTAAAAGTCAAAAAATGCAAAACCTATTTCTTTAAGATTGCGTCGATTTAGCCAATAACTTTATCGCGATAAGCGACGTCATATTTTTGGCTTTCACAACGCTAATAGAGAGAATCCCTCTTTCATGACCCAGTTATTTTGAAAGGTTGTCATCTATTTGTGCTGATTGCTTGTCAGCTCCTTTGTGAGTAAAGCTTGCTCTCGACAATTGGATGAGGAAATATGATGACTGAATCTAACATCGGGGATTATCTTCGGCGTTTACCGAGATTCTAAAGTAAGATCTATAAAATTATTATTTAATATGAGAAGTATAATCATGCTTAAAACTGAAAAGACCGTTCGTTTTGAATTTTGATTAGAATTTCTGATAACAGTATCTATTTTAAGTTTGGATCAAAATATCCGAGGTTTATTTCATATTAGAATATATTTTTGGTTATCCGCAGTTTTACTCTTAATTTTTCATTAATAATTTAAATGTTTATTATTTTTACTACATCCGTTGAAGATATTCATGATTACAAACAGCGTATCCTATATAAGAATGGGAAAGAATAATTTTCAGCTACTTTTTGGAAGAAAGGTATTTGATTTTGAGCCTTTTGCAGAATTCTTCAACAGTCAGAATGAAATGGAGAGGGAGAGAAATGGACCATCAACTGATAAAAATGTTGCTTTTAAAACTTAAATTCAAGCAATTTAATTAGATGAAAAAAATTAAATGAATTATTCGATTCATACAGAAAAATAAAAATTTATAATCATAATTCTACCCGAATAATTATAAATATTTAAAATTCGAATTGTAATAAAACTCTTTATTCAATAGAAAAGCTCAAATTTTTTGAAGATTATAAATAATTATATAAAAGTAGAATAATATTTTGAGAAGGTGCAATCTATTTTCTATGTCCATTTTAACTATGCTAAAACATGTGAAAAATGTTTTAATGAATTGGATTTTAAATCTTTCTCTTATATAGAGTCCATGATAACTTAATTTCAAATTTTTGGAGATTTAAAAAAAAAACAATCTTAAAAATAAATGTTCCAACATGATAAAAAAAGCAGCAACACTGCAAATTATTTAAACAAAGCAATACAGACATCTCAAGCTGGAAGTAGTCAACAAAAAAATTTAAAAATTCCGACTATCTAAATATTTTGCTGCTGTAGCATAGAATATTTATTCAATGTAAAATATCGCAATGAAGGGAAAAAGTACTTATCCAAATACATTTTTAAGAGAATAAGCAAACAGCTCTTATTGTGATGCATAGAATCAATTAAATGAATCATTCATTGCAAATCAGTCGCACTTCAATAAACTAGGACAAGACCTTCCAACTTCTATATAATAAACATCACAGGCAATGAGCGATTTTTTTTCGAAATGGTCGATAATGAGTTATCATCCATGGTATTCTCAGTTTTACCACCTTTGCTTGCCATATTTAAATTTCTTATAATACATCAAAGTATTTAATCGATTTAACTATCAAAAATTGCATATAAAAACTTCTAGAATTACCCCTTACCTAATTTAGTTAGTTAAAAAAAGTTTATAATCTGCAGTCACCAAGTTTACAGTTCCACATTTAATCATCGTGAGAGGGGAATTCTTCCTGAGAATTTAGAAATAGAGAAAAAGATTATTATTCGGTTTATTTTTATGATATTTAATTTCCGATTTTATGATAAAATATTTAAAGTTTTTGCTGTAAAAATATAGCTATTAATGAAAACGCTCATGATATCTGCTTTTACAATAAACTGACAACATCTCAGATTCTTGGAACTATCTTTTAGTGAAACAGTTTTTTTTTATTTGTGTGGAAAAATTTTTCAATTTTTGAGCATTCTTGGGAAAGGGGGTTAAAACAAGTGTGTAAAATAATCTGAAATTAAAAAACTTCCACAGATGGCACATTCTTTTGCTTCACTATTGTAAATTCTTCTTGATTTAAAACTACTGATAATACTTGCAGTTTATATTACATCAAATAAATTTATACATTTACTTCAAATTTCTTTCAATTGATTCGAATGAACAAAAACTTTATTTGAATAAGATGAAAGAAAACACAAAGAATATTTGTATTTATATTTCAAGTATTTTGAATTATTGGAATTTAAAAGAAATAATATAAGAAACTTTATATTTAAATTTAAAAGCTGAAAAAGGAAGAGAAATATGGATAAAGGTAAGATTGAAAAATCTTTAAGCGAACATGGAAGGTCAGAAATTTTCAAAAGCAAAGTTTTCTAAAAATGTAAGTTAGAAATATATTTTAGAGAAATTTCTTTTTCAACTTGTATTGGAAAGTACTTTTTGGTTTCAGAATATCACATCTTATTTTATATTTAAGAAAAGCTATCTTTCAACAAAGGAAACTTTTTCATTATATATTATCAATGATATCCTAGATTTACTAATCAAAAAATTGCAATTTTTATTTTTGAAATCATGATTTTCAAAATTCTTAATTCTTTTTAGGGTTACTGGAATGGTGTATCCAAAACAGAAATTTTATACCCTCTGCCATCGCAGAAGCGAAGATGCACAAGCTCCGGACCGAGTAAAAGTTACATAGACGATGAAGAGGAAGAAGGCGATGAATAAGATTTAAAAACTGCAATTGTTTGAATTCATATTAAATACAATTTACATTAGTTAGACTGTTGGATGATATTATTAATAAGTTGCTTTCGATCAGCTATCATCTTCGATGTATGAATTGTTGAATAAAATTTCTTGAAAACTTCTCCTGCTTCTTGTAAATGACATAGATTTGAAGTACCTTATACATCATTTTTTTCTACCGGCCTACCTGTCACAGCTTTAAGTTTATTTTTATCTAAAAGAAAAGTTGTAAATATTAAAATCATATCGATTTGAAAATATTTTTGAAGTTTATATGACGTGCAGGTATACATATAACATGAGCCACACTAGATATTTCGGAATAAAATTGTGCAAAATCTTGACAGGAAACTTAAGTTTCTGTATAAGAGAAATACAGATTCTGATAAAAAAAAAGTGAAATGGTATACCGAAAAAGTGGGATAGGTGATGAAATATTTTAAATCTAACAAAGAAACGAAATTTGGTTTTCGAGGAAAATTTATTTTCTAATTTGTTTTTCTTTAAAATTTCTTTGAAAAGCTGGTATTTTGTTTTTTCAATGCATACATTTCAGAAAAATATTTACATAAACATGTTTTTGAGCCTTCTAAATAATATTTTGCATTTAAAGAAAATTTAGGAGCAAAAAATGATGCATATATTCTGACGATAAATTAAAAGTACTTAATAAAGGCATATTTTTTAAAAAAATTTAGCTCTCTTTGAAAGAAAGATGGGAAAAAGTTAATTTTAAAAATTAGTTTCCAGAAAGCAGAGTTATAATTAGACTAACAAAAAGGTATTTTAAATAATGAAATATTTTTCTTTATGGTAGCGAGTAGATAAAGAAATCATTCGTTACAAGTATAAAGCTTGGCCAAAAATAAAGTCAAGCTTGATTTAATAAAAGAGAACATGACAGTTTTTTAATGAATAAGCAAGAAAAAAAAATTTAATTTTCAGGAAACTTCTTTCTAAAAAATATATAGAACTATTTGAGCCAAGGAGCTATGAAATCCAAATAAAAGTTTATATACCTAAAGAAAAAAACATAAATTATGAATGTATACATGTCTCACATTTTTATAAAAACATCAAGCTTAAATTACTTTTGTTATTAAATTGTTGTCAAATTATTATGATTTAAAAAAAAACCCATCTAGATCTAAAGCAATATCTGAATTGGTTAAATGAGTTCTTGTTTTTTTTTATTTCATAAAAAAGGTTTAAACTCGTAAATAAAAAAAAACTTTTCATTTTCTTTAATGAAAAATTTGATAATAAAAGCTGCACATTTTCAGCCATATTTTTCTGATAAAAATTACTTTATTATATATATACATAGATTCAAAATTAGAGAAAAATATTCTTGTTAACCTTCCAGCGGGCGCACGTATGCGAGAGATACACTAGAGATGAATTTCGTTTTATAACTTTAGATCTGGAGGCACTGGGAATGCCTGTCCTTGACTATTTGTCGCCCTGCATTTGACCTACTTTCAGTTGTCGTCGTAAGTTTGTGGCGTTAATAGGTCTCTGCCAATCATATATTTGTATTTTAGAGATACGCATGACCGTTCATGTAAGTTTTTGTCACATCTGATTTTGTATGATTTTACAAATAAATCCATATTGTTTTAGACTAGCGACAGCTTGCAAATGCATTTACGGATGAAAATGTCAGAAAAAAGCCCCCACATCCCTAAAAGGAGCTAAAATTAACGGTGCTAAAGAGAAAAGCCGAACTAGGCACTGAATTGGAAAATGCCATGTCAGGGGAAAAACCTTGCCAAAAAGAAAAGCGGACAAGAATCACGTGGTTCATTTGTGAGATTTGACAGAAATTTATATGTTTGGAGCACACTAAACATATTTGCTCAAATTGCAACTCTGCGATGAAATAACAATGAAATTATTTTCTTCCTTTTTATATCTAACTTTCAATTACTTTTTGCTTTTTGTACATAAATTCTGTATTTTTGCATTTTATATTTAATATGAAAATTGTTCTGTCAAAATATCGACAATTTCATTTATATTATTTTTAAATCAATTCAGTTAACTTGTGGTAATTTTATATTGTTATTGCAATCTACGTTTATATAACTTCTGCTTCTTTTTAAGTAAAAATGTTTAAAGTGATTGTAGTTATTAATCCTAAGCTATTTACTATATAATTTTAGTAGTTACGCTTTTGAAAATTTACAATTTACTATGGCGTATGTGGAAAATACGCGCGACCTTTCATGTTGGTATGACGGCTGCGTCCGCTGGAAGGTTAAGATAAAGATTCTTATGAAGATAAACTTTGAAGAACAAGAAAGAGGATTTTCTGGACTATGAGGTTATAGAACGTGAATCTTTATAAAACTAAACACAGGCTCATAAAATCTGAACAATTTCCTACTGAATAAAATAAATATAATTTTTATTAAATTAATTTATTTGTTCACAAAATTTTGCAAATAAATAAATATATAATAATAAAATAAGTTATCATAAGTGGAAAAGTATATAGCTGTCAAGGCAATATAATAATGCATGTTTCCAAAAAGATGCTTTTTATAGATTATTATATTAAAAGTTTTTTGATAAAATTACAAGGATAAAATTACAAAATTACAAAACAATCTTTGATAAAATTACAAGGATAAAATTACAAAATTACAAAACAATCTTTGATAAAATTACAAGGATAAAATTACAAAATTACAAAACAATCTTTGATAAAATTACAAGGAAGAAAAGAAGTTATTTCTAAAATAAGTGAGAAACATATTATCGTTCAAATATATGCATGCAAATTTCTATGATTGTGAAGGAATAAGAAAGCTTAGAAAGAATGAAAAGATTTAAGAAATGAACACTAAATATGTACATTTTATTTTAAACATTGCATGCTTTTCTGAAATAATATCGAAGCACTTATATTTTCTCTTTATATATAATTAATAACTTAGAAATGTATATACGAATTGTTCTAAAAGATTACAGAAAAAAAGTATGAATAAAATCTATGGAACGTTTTGAGAATACTACGGGGAGAAGAATGTGAAAATATACTTCATGATAGTAAAAGATTACAGATATTTGGAGAATGTTCCCGCTCTCACCAAATCCTTTTATTGCCAAGATAAACACACTATTTTGGAGATTTATTCTCTTTAAGTACTCAAGAGTGAAAATAATGAAATCTTTTTTAAATCTTAACATAATTGCATTTTCTAAATACACAAGGTTATTTGTAGTTAAATTAGTTTCTTTAATATCCTATCCATATTCAAGTTTAACTTGGAATTTGTAAGTTTTACGAAAGGAAATAAGAATTTTTCAGCGTTAATTGAAAAAATATATTGAGTTAGATTATTTTTACGCTTTATTTTAATTTTGTGTATTGCTCTCAAAATATGGATTTTCTTTAAAAACAATTCGAAAGAACATAATTATAAATATAATTAAGGAACCGAAAAGTATCATATACGCATTGAAATTTAACTTGAGAAAAATATTAAAGAATGCCAATGTTCTTTTATTGTTATATAATTAAATAATTTATTTTAATTATACGATTTTCTGAGAAAATTTAGATTCTATGAAAAGAAGTCAAAATAATTTTTTTGGACATGTTAATATTATCCATGCTTCAGAAATGCATAGATAATACTCAAAATAAATGCTGCTCCATAATCACCAAAATTACTGTATATAGCTTTATAACGAATCAGCTCCAATTAAGAGAGGAATAAAACTTATTTTATTTAGAATTTATAATTATCATTTTCTGTTGATTATATATAATGTGTGTGTTTGTGCATTCGCGTATGTGTGAGTTTAGTCATGTTACTATAAGTGTGACGTTAAATGCAATTTCTGCATCTTTAATTAATGATCAGAAGTTCACTGAATTAAGCTCTAGACAGTAAGATAAGTAATTTTCAATAAACATTTTCGAAATGAATATTTTCAACGGATA
The DNA here is from genome assembly GCA_026543055.1 of Argiope trifasciata. Classification (NCBI taxonomy): domain Eukaryota; kingdom Metazoa; phylum Arthropoda; class Arachnida; order Araneae; family Araneidae; genus Argiope; species Argiope trifasciata. The sequence goes on from JAPMOQ010011820.1 coordinate 33,897, forward strand.
TTATATATATATATACTTGCAGATTTTAGTTTTCATTTTAGTTATTTCATATTTCATGAGATATCTTAAATCAAAAATGGATTTATAGCAGAGTACCTTTACAGAAAACTACAAAGTTCAGAATGTTATCTTTCATATTATTGTTTTTAACATTCCCTAAATAAATCTTTCTGCTTGACATGGCGATTCATGTGGGATTTCAGTAGTCTAGCATTTAAGAATGTTTTGATTGAAAAAGGACTGAGAACGTAAGTGGAATTATTGGAATGCTCTTACACTTATTAGTTTTCTATATGAAAAATTAGAGAAAATTAACAGCGTAGATAAATACCTACCAATATCACATTTAAATATCTTAGAATCAAGGGAGACTATTTTAAACTATCTAATAGGTCTAATTAATGCCGATATTATTATAACTTTTAAATTAACATTTTATTTTAGTTTAGAATGTAAACTATTACATTATTTGAAATAAATGTATGTTTGTAAAAAATTTCATAATCTTGGAAAATAATTGAGCAAAATCATAAAAGTCTATTTTATTAATTTTAAATTCAATTAGTCAAACTATTCGAAATATTTTTAGATTATTTCTAAAATATAATTTTGGAAAGACTGAGTGATTCAAATCTCACTATCATTATGCAATATTTAGAATGCTTGCAATTTTTTTTTTACTAAATGAAATGTTAAATTTTATTAAAGCAACTGGCTTTTCAAACTAATTATCATAAAATTTAATAATTTATATAGTTGATTCAGGGTGTATATTTACTATCTTTTTATATGTAATTATATCCCGTAAAAAAGAAACTGCTGAATATTTATTGCGTAAATGTTTACATTTTTATTATATAAAAATATACATTTACATTGAGAAGAATATTTCCTTTCGAATAAAAAATGGAGCTGTAAAATATAATTTAATAGATCCTCATTTAAGTTTCAATAAGGTCTGTTTTGGTTAAAACATCTTAAGAAACTTTTTCCCTGTCATTCAAATTTTATGTAAGAAAAAGGGCTTATCTTGATAAATGTTTATATTCTTCGTTTAATGCAACTTTTGCTTCCCGTTGCTATTCTTCACGCTATCTAAACAGTTTAAAGCATTTAAAATTTCTAAACAAGCTATTTTGTGGAAGCGGGTCCCGAGACACTCATAACCTCCTTTTCGAGAAGAAAATAATTTTAAGCTCCCGCTTTTATTCTATGGAAGAAATATTGCTTTGGGTGAACAAGGCTTTAAGAGAACAAGTAGCCGAAATCCAGTGGCTCTCACGAATTCAAAGAGTATCAGAGTTTAGAAACAAAGGCAAGTTTAAGAGATAAGGTTAGAAAAGTTTTGAAACTGTGTTTACTATTGTTTTCAGTAAGTTTTACGAGCTTATTTTCATGCATATGAAATTTTTCCTTACTTTTACTCTATTATAAAATTTTCAGAATTTATAGAAAAAATTTTTGAAATCAGAGCTGAACTCAGAAATTTAATATGATTATGAAATACACATTTACTTTTCATGTACATAAAAGTTTGAATTATATCTCAAATTTGATCTATAACTGTTAGGTTTGAATAGATACATTAGGTGCCTGGCTAATGGTTTATACCATACAAAATAGGCATATGTTTATTTTTAAGGATTAATACTGTTCACATACTGGTAAATATAATATTTTTTTATAAATTAAATCTAGAATATCTCTAGAATGTAACTAAGGCAGAAGGTGAAAAAGAATCTCTCATTGTTCTCGTGTTTTTCTCTTGAAGTTAAATTTTATCATTTAAGTGTTTACCTCGCACCTTAATTTGACTGTATTTTTAGAAGGAAAGACTAACTATAGTTTCAAAGCTTTTAAAAAATCAATTGATTAATCATATCCATAATCGTTTTATACAAAATTCTGTTATGTTCTTTCCACAAGTATCTTTGAATGCTCTGAAAGAATTCTATAGTAGAATCTGTTTATTTTAAGAAATTAAAAAAAAAACGATTTAAATTTGAAACAAACTTAACTCAATTTTAATTACAGTTACTGCTTTCTCTCTTCATGACTTTTACACACATATTATGATACTCTGAATCCAGTAAATGTACATTGCACAAGATTTATAAAAAGGATAAATACCCGAATTGACAATTTTTTAAAAGTTTTATCTATAACATGCCAAATATGCTGTACCACTCATACATTCTTTGAATAAAAGTACAGTGACTGATAATCTTTCATTAAATCAAAATGTGCTGATTTCCAAAATAAGAAGGAAACGTTATCTTTTAATCACCGGGGTCAACTTATTCTTTCTACCTCTCTGA